>KQ962076.1:210897-234182 GCA_001563735.1 Leucoagaricus sp. SymC.cos
ATGTCCATGCCGTAGATCTTGCCGCGAAGGAAGAAGAGCGAGTTTGGGTGAAGAGGCAGACTGACGGGGAGTTGGACGATAGCAGGCTAACTGAAGGTTTGACCGGAGAGGCGACAGTTTACAAACGTCGCGGCATGGAAAAACCAGAGCTAGGGCGTCCTCAATTGAAGTGGGTTTCGCTTGTCTATAACACGATTGATAACTTATTTCCTTTTTGGCAATTCAGGCCGAAACGAATTCGTTTCATTTTTGACTTGAGTGGTTCTATGTAATTTACCTCCTAATCATTGAGATCCCCAAACGCCAGCACTGATGCCCAGGGCAGGTATCGGTTCCAGTACGATGGCCGATTGGAGAGGAGCATGGAAACAGGTGAGCGGAGTGTTAGACCTGACTGACGAAATTTGGTGCTCAATGAGCTCTAGCTGTGATGCTGATGGAAACTTTTGACTGCCTTTCGCGGAAGGAGAAATATGTGTGGGATGTAAGAACTTATTTTCCCTCCTCCAAGTAGCAGTGGTGAACAGACCTACCCTACCATCATTCCAACCTTCAAACCCTCTGAAGATCCAGCTGGCGTATCTTCGCGTGTTCCTCATATGGATCATTTTTACGATAACAGTTTGCAAACTGGTCTCAACGTAAGCAGACGTTCATCATTTCATTTCACCAGTTCAATCCAAGCCCTCGGGTAGAAGGAGATAACCTTATTTTCCCTCCTCCAAGTAGCAGTGGTGAAGAGACCTACCCTACCATCATCCCAGTCTTCAAACCCTCTGAAGATCCGGCTGGCAAATCTTCGCATGTTCCTCATATGGATCATTTTTACGATAACAGTTTGCAAACTGGTCTCATGCGTGACTTGGCCATTGATTTGGAGCTTTTGGGAGAGCACGTTGTCCTTTTGGGAAATCAGGGTGTGGGGAAGAACAAGATTGTTGATAGGTTATGCCAGGTGCGCTTCTCCATGCTATATGCAAAATGGCATATATTGATATGAAATGTTTGACAATAGCTTCTCCGTCGTCCACGCGAGTATATCCAACTCCACAGAGATACAACTGTCAATCAACTCATGTTCACGACGTCACTTGAAAGTGGCATAATCAACTACACCGATTCTCCTCTTCTCAGAGCAATCAAATACGGCCGTTTCATCATCATCGATGAAGCTGACAAGGCACCAGAACATGTCGTTGCGATCTTCCGTAGTCTTGCAGGACAAGGCGAGCTTACATTGTCCGACGGGCGTAGAGTGCGACTGGTGAAAAGACGCGAAGAAGACATTGTTGTGCATCCTAACTTCCGCTTAATATTGCTAGCTAATCGGCCCGGTTATCGTGCGTACTCTTTCGGCATAGTACGATCCTGTTCAAACTGATGACGTTCGAACTCCTAGCTTTCCTTGGCAACCATTTCTTACAAGTCCTCGGAGAGAACTTCAGCGCGCATTCCGTCAGCAATCCAGACCCGGTGTCAGAAAGGAACATTTTGAGTCAACTGGCGCCCGAGATGGACCCTAAATTAATTCAGCGTCTCGTTGCCGCTTTCCAAGATCTGAGAGCAGGTTATGATAGCGGTCTTTTGAATTACCCTTATTCATTACGAGGTGAAGCATTATCCAGTTCCCTGTGAACATCTGTGCTGAACTTCTGCATCGCAGAACTAATCAATCTCGTACGCCATATGAAAGCATACCCGAATGATACACTGGGTGAATCATTGCGCAACATATTTGATTTTGATATCTATAAACCCGAGGCTATTGATAAGCTGTCGGAAATACTCGTCAAGCATGGGTATATCGTCTTGCTGAGAACACAAAGAGCCTAATTAATACGTCACAGACTTCAGGTACCCCATCTCGGTTTGGATGCTGCTCGCGAAGCTGCAAAGAAAGTGAAGGACGTGGAATTCGAACCGACGAACAAGGCGTTAGACGGCCCGAAGGAGGGAAAGCACGATAATGAAGAACATTCGGGCGGTGACACATATGCTGGTGGAGTAAGTCATTATACTTCTCCAAGTGTTGTGATGCTCATTTAAACTTTCAAGACTGGGGGCCGCAGCACCGCAGGGATGGGCGGTATGGGTGGCTATAAACGCTTCTATAAGGGAGGCGACATTAAACAGGTGTGCTACTCCGAACTAAAATGAGCACCCTTGGGCTAACATGATTTCAGGTTCCTGATGCATTGAAGGACAGTGTTCCAGAGAACATCAAAGAAAGAGCGCGAGAAATGGCTCGTCAAGAATTGCAACGACGTTTAGAAGAACTGGATATGTCTCAATCGGAAGCTCGAGGTTATGGTCAACTTTTGATCGCGACCCAAGCCCACATGCAATCCCTTCATAACCTCCTCGAACGTGAGTGCTTCCATTGCCGAGTGCTTTGTTCGGTCAATTAAAATGTCCATGCCGTAGATCTTGCCGCGAAGGAAGAAGAGCGAGTTTGGGTGAAGAGGCAGACTGACGGGGAGTTGGACGATAGCAGGCTAACTGAAGGTTTGACCGGAGAGGCGACAGTTTACAAACGTCGCGGCATGGAAAAACCAGAGCTAGGGCGTCCTCAATTGAAGTGGGTTTCGCTTGTCTATAACATGATTGATAACTTATTTCCTTTTTGGCAATTCAGGCCGAAACGAATTCGTTTCATTTTTGACTTGAGTGGTTCTATGTAATTTACCTCCTAATCATTGAGATTCCCAAACGCCAGCGCTGATGCCCAGGGCAGGTATCGGTTCCAGTACGATGGCCGATTGGAGAGGAGCATGGAAACAGGTGAGCGGAGTGTTAGACCTGACTGACGAAATTTGGTGCTCAATGAGCTCTAGCTGTGATGCTGATGGAAACTTTTGACTGCCTTTCGCGGAAGGAGAAATATGTGTGGGATGTAAGTCCTGGCTTGTCAATTGTAATAAAACCGTACATACTGACGAGATCACATTAGATATACGGTCATGTGAGTTCTTTGTGCATATATTATCTTCATTTTCTTAAGCGTGCCTCCCAAGTCCGGCGATGGACCCGATATACCACTAGTTGAGGCAGATAAGCCACCCTCTGAGCTTAAGGATCGTTGGAAAGTTGCGGAGAAGATGTACATGATTCCATGGGAAGAATAAGATTGTTGATAGGTTATGCCAGGTGCGCTTTTCCATGCTATATGCAAAATGGCATATATTGACATGAAATATTTGACAATAGCTTCTCCGTCGTCCACGCGAGTATATCCAACTCCACAGAGATACAACTGTCAATCAACTCATGTTCACGACGTCACTTGAAAGTGGCATAATCAACTACACCGATTCTCCTCTTCTCAGAGCAATCAAATACGGCCGTTTCATCATCATCGATGAAGCTGACAAGGCACCAGAACATGTCGTTGCGATCTTCCGTAGTCTTGCAGGACAAGGCGAGCTTACATTGTCCGACGGGCGTAGAGTGCGACTGGTGAAAAGACGCGAAGAAGACATTGTTGTGCATCCTAACTTCCGCTTAATATTGCTAGCTAATCGGCCCGGTTATCGTGCGTACTCTTTCGGCATAGTACGATCCTGTTCAAACTGATGACGTTCGAACTCCTAGCTTTCCTTGGCAACCATTTCTTACAAGTCCTCGGAGAGAACTTCAGCGCGCATTCCGTCAGCAATCCAGACCCGGTGTCAGAAAGGAACATTTTGAGTCAACTGGCGCCCGAGATGGACCCTAAATTAATTCAGCGTCTCGTTGCCGCTTTCCAAGATCTGAGAGCAGGTTATGATAGCGGTCTTTTGAATTACCCTTATTCATTACGAGGTGAAGCATTATCCAGTTCCCTGTGAACATCTGTGCTGAACTTCTGCATCGCAGAACTAATCAATCTCGTACGCCATATGAAAGCATACCCGAATGATACACTGGGTGAATCATTGCGCAACATATTTGATTTTGATATCTATAAACCCGAGGCCATTGATAAGCTGTCGGAAATACTCGTCAAGCATGGGTATATCGTCTTGCTGAGAATACAAAGAGCCTAATTAATACGTCACAGACTTCAGGTACCCCATCTCGGTTTGGATGCTGCTCGCGAAGCTGCAAAGAAAGTGAAGGACGTGGAATTCGAACCGACGAACAAGGCGTTAGACGGCCCGAAGGAGGGAAAGCACGATAATGAAGAACATTCGGGCGGTGACACATATGCTGGTGGAGTAAGTCATTATACTTCTCCAAGTGTTGTGATGCTCATTTAAACTTTCAAGACTGGGGGCCGCAGCACCGCAGGGATGGGCGGTATGGGTGGCTATAAACGCTTCTATAAGGGAGGCGACATTAAACAGGTGTGCTACTCCGAACTAAAATGAGCACCCTTGGGCTAACATGATTTCAGGTTCCTGATGCATTGAAGGACAGTGTTCCAGAGAACATCAAAGAAAGAGCGCGAGAAATGGCTCGTCAAGAATTGCAACGACGTTTAGAAGAACTGGATATGTCTCAATCGGAAGCTCGAGGTTATGGTCAACTTTTGATCGCGACCCAAGCCCACATGCAATCCCTTCATAACCTCCTCGAACGTGAGTGCTTCCATTGCCGAGTGCTTTGTTCGGTCAATTAAAATGTCCATGCCGTAGATCTTGCCGCGAAGGAAGAAGAGCGAGTTTGGGTGAAGAGGCAGACTGACGGGGAGTTGGACGATAGCAGGCTAACTGAAGGTTTGACCGGAGAGGCGACAGTTTACAAACGTCGCGGCATGGAAAAACCAGAGCTAGGGCGTCCTCAATTGAAGTGGGTTTCGCTTGTCTATAACATGATTGATAACTTATTTCCTTTTTGGCAACTCAGGCCTAAACGAATTCGTTTCATTTTTGACTTGAGTGGTTCTATGTAATTTACCTCCTAATCATTGAGATCCCCAAACGCCAGCACTGATGCCCAGGGCAGGTATCGGTTCCAGTACGATGGCCGATTGGAGAGGAGCATGGAAACAGGTGAGCGGAGTGTTAGACCTGACTGACGAAATTTGGTGCTCAATGAGCTCTAGCTGTGATGCTGATGGAAACTTTTGACTGCCTTTCGCGGAAGGAGAAATATGTGTGGGATGTAAGACCTGGCTTGTCAATTGCAATAAAACCGTACATACTGACGAGATCACATTAGATATACGGTTATGTGAGTTCTTTGTGCATATATTGTCTTCATTTTGTTAAGCGTGCCTCCCAAGTCCGGCGATGGACCCGATATACCACTAGTTGAGGCAGATAAGCCACCCTCTGAGCTTAAGGATCGTTGGAAAGTTGCGGAGAAGATGTACATGATTCCCCAGTATGCATTCGCGGGAGATTTCACTGGTCAGATTTTTCCTTCTTCGTCGCTGGAACAGTGTGGCTGATGCCAGTATAGTTGAGGCTATCGTCAAGGGTGTGACTGAAGTTGCGAAATACGATGCAGGTCGGTCACTGAAAGTTCATGAAGAATACAATTGTGTTTCTTACATCGAGCCTAAACATCTCCTTTTTAGACGACTGGTTCGTCATCGCAATTACGGATGCAAACTTCAGCCGATATGGCATAACCCCCGAAGAATTGACTAATGCAATGAAGCGGGAACCGAAAGTCCACACGGCCTTGATCTGCATTGGCGAGGGTGCGGAAGCGACATGGTAAACTTTCTTCAAGTCCAGTGCTCTCATATCAGGGTTCATGGAACATGCATTTTTCAGGATCACCAAGCGCCTACCAGGCCGCGGATTTCGAGTAGCGAATGCAGGGGATATCCCAATCGTTTTAAGAAGCATTCTTTCTACTATGGTTGATAGATGAAGTCTATCGTACATCAATGGGTTTAATAAACACTTGGGTTTCAATGTTCATTTTGTCGACCCGATACATGCCCCTAGTAGAGAACCTCCTGACCGGCCTGCAAACCTATGTGTCATCATGATTGATGGAATTTTATGCTTTCTATTTCTTTGATCCGAGCCATCTACCCTGAGAGGGTTTTGCGCAATCAGTTTATCAGAAGGAATTTTATTACGGCTTGTTGGCTATATAGATGGCACCGAAAACCAGGCTTTCATGAGAAAATATGTTCAACAGCTCGTCCGAGTGAGACAACCGAAGCGAGGATTCCCTGAGTTGACCTAAGCTAACCCCCTCCTTATGAGTTGGCTGAAAAATTCGAACCGACGAACAAGGCGTTAGACGGCCCGAAGGAGGGAAAGCACGATAATGAAGAACATTCGGGCGGTGACACATATGCTGGTGGAGTAAGTCATTATACTTCTCCAAGTGTTGTGATGCTCATTTAAACTTTCAAGACTGGGGGCCGCAGCACCGCAGGGATGGGCGGTATGGGTGGCTATAAACGCTTCTATAAGGGAGGCGACATTAAACAGGTGTGCTACTCCGAACTAAAATGAGCACCCTTGGGCTAACATGATTTCAGGTTCCTGATGCATTGAAGGACAGTGTTCCAGAGAACATCAAAGAAAGAGCGCGAGAAATGGCTCGTCAAGAATTGCAACGACGTTTAGAAGAACTGGATATGTCTCAATCGGAAGCTCGAGGTTATGGTCAACTTTTGATCGCGACCCAAGCCCACATGCAATCCCTTCATAACCTCCTCGAACGTGAGTGCTTCCATTGCCGAGTGCTTTGTTCGGTCAATTAAAATGTCCATGCCGTAGATCTTGCCGCGAAGGAAGAAGAGCGAGTTTGGGTGAAGAGGCAGACTGACGGGGAGTTGGACGATAGCAGGCTAACTGAAGGTTTGACCGGAGAGGCGACAGTTTACAAACGTCGCGGCATGGAAAAACCAGAGCTAGGGCGTCCTCAATTGAAGTGGGTTTCGCTAGCAGGTGTGCTACTCCGAGCTAAAATGAGCAACCTTGGGCTAACATAATTTCAGGTTCCTGATGCATTGAAGGACAGTGTTCCAGAGAACATCAAAGAAAGAGCGCGAGAAATGGCTCGTCAAGAATTGCAACGACGTTTAGAAGAACTGGATATGTCTCAATCGGAAGCTCGAGGTTATGGTCAACTTTTGATCGCGACCCAAGCCCACATGCAATCCCTTCATAACCTCCTCGAACGTGAGTGCTTCCATTGCCGAGTGCTTTGTTCGGTCAATTAAAATGTCCATGCCGTAGATCTTGCCGCGAAGGAAGAAGAGCGAGTTTGGGTGAAGAGGCAGACTGACGGGGAGTTGGACGATAGCAGGCTAACTGAAGGTTTGACCGGAGAGGCGACAGTTTACAAACGTCGCGGCATGGAAAAACCAGAGCTAGGGCGTCCTCAATTGAAGTGGGTTTCGCTTGTCTATAACATGATTGATAACTTATTTCCTTTTTGGCAACTCAGGCCTAAACGAATTCGTTTCATTTTTGACTTGAGTGGTTCTATGTAATTTACCTCCTAATCATTGAGATCCCCAAACGCCAGCACTGATGCCCAGGGCAGGTATCGGTTCCAGTACGATGGCCGATTGGAGAGGAGCATGGAAACAGGTGAGCGGAGTGTTAGACCTGACTGACGAAATTTGGTGCTCAATGAGCTCTAGCTGTGATGCTGATGGAAACTTTTGACTGCCTTTCGCGGAAGGAGAAATATGTGTGGGATGTAAGTCCTGGCTTGTCAATTGTAATAAAACCGTACATACTGACGAGATCACATTAGATATACGGTCATGTGAGTTCTTTGTGCATATATTATCTTCATTTTCTTAAGCGTGCCTCCCAAGTCCGGCGATGGACCCGATATACCACTAGTTGAGGCAGATAAGCCACCCTCTGAGCTTAAGGATCGTTGGAAAGTTGCGGAGAAGATGTACATGATTCCCCAGTATGCATTCGCGGGAGATTTCACTGGTCAGATTTTTCCTTCTTCGTCGCTGGAACAGTGTGGCTGATGCCAGTATAGTTGAGGCTATCGTCAAGGGTGTGACTGAAGTTGCGAAATACGATGCAGGTCGGTCACTGAAAGTTCATGAAGAATACAATTGTGTTTCTTACATCGAGCCTAAACATCTCCTTTTTAGACGACTGGTTCGTCATCGCAATTACGGATGCAAACTTCAGCCGATATGGCATAACCCCCGAAGAATTGACTAATGCAATGAAGCGGGAACCGAAAGTCCACACGGCCTTGATCTGCATTGGCGAGGGTGCGGAAGCGACATGGTAAACTTTCTTCAAGTCCAGTGCTCTCATATCAGGGTTCATGGAACATACATTTTTCAGGATCACCAAGCGCCTACCAGGCCGCGGATTTCGAGTAGCGAATGCAGGGGATATTCCAATCGTTTTAAGAAGCATTCTTTCTACTATGGTTGATAGATGAAGTCTATCGTACATCAATGAGTTTAATAAACACTTGGGGTTTCAATGTTCATTTGTCGACCCGATACATGCCCTAGAGAACCCTCCTGACCGGCCTGCAAACCCATGTATCGTCATGATTGACGGAATTTTATGCTTTCTATTTCTTTGATCCGAGCCATCTACCCTGAGAGGGTTTCGCGCAATCAGTTTATCAGAAGGAACTTTATTATATGGAAAGCCGGAGTGAGAAGCTCAACGGAGCGCCCACCAGCCGCGTCGGCACGTCAAAATTGACATGCCGACCGGCGGGTTGAGCATCAGACAGGACCCTTGGTAGTCTCCGACAAGAACACGTTCGCAGTTCAAGGTCCTGCAAATAGTAAAAAAATGTGCGGATGTTGTTAAGGTAGCAGTCAAACGCAAACGACTCCGTTGAGCTTCTCACTCCGGCTTTCCACATTATTACGGCTTGTTGGCTATATAGATGGCACCGAAAACCAGGCTTTCATGAGAAAATATGTTCAACAGCTTGTCCGAGTGAGACAACCAAAGCGAGGATTCCCTGAGTTGACCTAAGCCAACCCCCTCCTTAGGAGTTGGCTGAAACGGAACCAAAGCCTTGGTTCAAAACTTAAGGTCACGTCAGACCGAATGAAAAGCACTCTCGCCTGTTATGGTAATGCGCCCCTATCTGACTCAGGCCTCAGGCTGTGTTTGAAATTTGGAGGCTCTGTCAATCAGTAACAGTGCTGTCAACATTGTCAGCCAACATCTCGCCTCAACGGCAGGTTGTGAGTATCACTGTAACCATGGTCTGGCATCAGGAAGCAGAATTCAGAAACGGATCTGATGCTCTATCGCTGTTTCGCATCCCCCTTTGTGGCGATCCTCCTGCCCCAGGTCTAGAGGTCTCCGTGAGCCCATTTTGCGTTTAAGGCGAAATTTCAAAAGCAGACTTTTCTCTTCGCTGACCTGAGCACCAACCGCGGTCTCAGAGGCATCATGGACAAAACCCAGTATGTTCCTGCCTACAACCTCGTTGAATCGACCGTTGAAGCTGAAGCTTGACAGAAAACTGGCAGGACCATTGGTACGTTCTTCGCATTATGATTCCGACAGTCTACTTATGCCTCCGTGAAGCTGATTGGATATTTGCTTAATCTGTGCCTGCTGGGGATTCTCTTTGTTCAAGTCTGTGAGTCTTCCGATTATTCCTGCGTTTTCAACTGAACCTGGGTAGTCATTTACACTGTTGCCTTCAACAAACCATCAACGAAATCAAGGGACAGAAATGGTTTAAAGCTCCTTGTCTATGTTGTTCTTATGCTGGAAGTGGTTCAATCAGCCTTCATTCTGGAAGATGCGTTCGTGACCTTTGCAAAAACATTCGGCAGCCCTCAAAAGCTTGGAGACGTTAATTTCACGTGGCTGACGATGCCAGTGTTAAGCGGCATAGGTGAGCGTTCTCCTATCATGAATTTTCTCTCTTAACAGTTGAGGCTCCCAGTTGGATTTATAGTTCAGTTTTTCTATGCTTTCCGTATCCACGTCCTCTCAGGACATTCTATTTTTCTTCCTGTTTTCATTCTCCTTGTGAGTTATTCGCATTTGATTTTATCTCGTCAAGCACTTAGCCCCTCCAGCTCGCCCTGACACAATGTATTGCCTCGATCGCCGTTGGGGTCGATGAGTACCATAGCCAAGAACTGGCACGTCTCACCTCAGTTGGTAAAATCGGCAATTATGTCAGAATCTGTCTTTCCTAGTACTTTGAAAGTTATTCACTCATATGATTTGCAATACAGATTTGGCCTATTGTCAGCGCAGGATGTGATGTTACCATTGCCGTCGCTACCTCTTACTATGTAAGTTTGGCTATTCTAGCATCGTGGTGACTTGATAAATCCGACCCACTCTTCAGCTGATAAAGGTGAACAAACAACTCAAAGATCCCCAAGGCGGAAGTTCCTCGTCTACGCCGACACGAACTATTTTGGGACGCACGCTTCACCTTGCTATCGAGACCGGAGCTTTGACAGGTGTGTTGTATCGCCGGCCTCATATCCATCATTAACGGAAGTATTCAGCCACGTTTTCTATACTTTACCTCGCGCTATGGGTCTCGTACCCAATGGAGTACTACTACATGACTTTCGCCTTCATTATGGGAAAGATTTATGCAAATTCTCTGATGGTCGTACTCAATAGTCGCGTCCTGATTTCGGATCTTCGAGACCAACCTCGCTTCTTCGAAAGCGCAGAAACAACAACATTTCACAACACGAATGGAGTGACCAGTTCCGTTGATGGAGTGATTGAAGTTTCGGTAGACCGCGATTCAAGACTGAAGCGCTCGTTCGAGAGGCCTTTCACGAGTAACTCGGTGAGTTTTCTGCCTGCTCGCATGATTGATCTCAACTGATCCTCTAACCCGTAGCAGCCGGCTTGAGATTATACCCCACAAGTATAATAGTAGTACAATTTGAGAATCCATCATTGTTTGTCAACTTGGCAATTGATCACTCGAGCATCATCGTCAGACCAAAGTGATTTTCAAGCTTCTCTGACTTTCTCAACAATATTCCATAGCCATGTTACTATTCTACGTTCGTCGTCGGGAAATAGTATCAGTCAATGGGTATCTTGCTTACACTGCGTACAAGCACTTACAAACTCGGTTGCGCGATCACTGCTGGGTGCAACAATCATGACAGGTATGAGAGACGTTTCTTTTGAGTTGGTTCTGGGACTTCATTGAAGTAGTCTGATTGCTTATCAAGGATATCACAGGTCGTATACATTCGTTAACTCTATCCACGAGCGCTCCGTTACGTCGTAGACGCTCCTCAGATGCAACACCATCCGACTTGCGAGAACTGCACGCAGTATTCTTGCAACGCTAAGATAGGAAAAGGGTATTTTAAGTCAGTCGTTCATTACGATCTAGATCTTTCATCAGCACGCACTACACAAACGTGAACAAGTTGTCTTGCTGTCCGACAATATATGAGATGCTACACTTCAAATAAGTGACATCACAGGAACCTACAAAGTAGTACAAAGAAATGAAGGTGATCGTCGAGAAGACTAGTTTATAATTGGAGATCAGAGAACATTACTCCTTAAAGAAATGATGGCTCACCAAGGAGGTATACGTAGAAAAGCACGCCTGAAGTCGTTTAGTGGAACGGATGCGAAACATCTTTGAATAGTCACCTTCCGTGTAAATGACTGAGAAGAATTCCGAGCGTGTAGTTGCTTTGGACTTCTTGCCTTCCTGAACTTCAGCCTCTGATAACGCTACTAGATTTCAAAAGAGACATACGCCTTGCAGAAAGGAAGGGTATTGTCGTGAATGACAGCATAACTGCGGGACGCCGGACAAGGCGGTGTAAAAACTGAGCTTAGAATGCAAAAAGCATGACCTACCGGCGTCATATATTGTTGCAACCATAAAGCCAATGAAAAGCCTTGAGTGGCGGGGCATAGTCAAGCAACCTGTGAATGGAGGAAGATCTACGACTAAAATTGACATTAGCGCTATTGGCTGTCAATGAACAGAAATCCCATGAGATAGAACGTACAATGCAGTGGCTGTATCGTTAATTCAACGACCGTTCCGATGATAGCAAAATCAATAAGGTTTATAATTATGCTACCAACAACCAGTGACCCTTTCATTCTCCATATTGCCAGTACTCGCATTGTTAGAATGACTAACGGAAAAACTTGGGTTTTGAACTTGTGGAGAATATTCCATGAGACGAACTTTCGGAAAGAAATATCCCAGTAATGTAGAGCCCTAGTGTCTAATCAGACCAAGCAAGGGTGTGAGGGCACGACGATAGGACGAACAGCAAATAACGTGTAATAACTGATTGCAATATTTGGAGATCCCACCAACATTATCGCCTGGAGGTCAAAATCAGCACATCCAACCCATAAACAGAGCAAATTACATACGGAAATGGTTTAATGTGAATTCGAGAAACGGCAAGTAGCGATTTAGTAAAAACAGTGCCTTCGATGCACCCCAAGGCGTTCCCCAGATTAGTCGAATTTCGAGGGCCAGAGTCAAAAAATAATCATAAAGCTTTTCATGATAAATCTCAGAAAAAATCTTGGTCGCTAACGAGACACTTTACGAATAATGCAGCAGCCGCGCCTGAGACATCAAGTGAGCTGAACCTGCCACTGGCCAACTATACAATACATACCGTCAGAGTACTAGAGGACCAGAAGACCGTTGCTTTGTCCAGATAGTTAAATAGAGATTCAAAAGGCGACTAGCTCACCCTGCCGATCTCATAATGGTAAAGAGATAATAAGACGTCAGGCGGCAGCTGGTTGAGTTTCATGAATTGATTGGATGTATGAATGTTGGGATTCTTTGCAGCAGCCCATGCTCACGAAGCTGGGCTTAAGTACTGGCAGACTGGAGCCGAGCCTAGAATTGACAGTTACCATAGGTGTCATTTGCGTGTCGAGATTAAACGGGTAGATGCAGGGTAATAAGTATAGCTGGAGTCGTGTTGATCAGTCAAAAGAGTTGCCTTCCAGAACTATATATGTAAAATTGGGAGGCATCTCAGCAGTGCCTAGATGATGGTTGCGGGGAGTATCGGTAATTTCCGACCGGCACTCAGAGGAAGAAAGGAGAATCCATTTGATTCTCAAAAAACATCACAGATAGCCGCAAGGCTTGCGCATCGTATGTGAGGCTAACAAGGGGTCTTGTGGACGGTGGGCACCCAAGCCGAACAAGAGAACGCCTACTCATGCTATCGAGAGGGACTGTGGCGCGCACAATCAATCATGATCTTATCTTAAACGGTTCGTATATACACCACATTCTCTTAACTACGGTTGATCCTGAACTTTCCAAAGTGTTGATAGCGCATATAATTGATGACACCACGTACACTGGCAGCTTATCAGAAATAGAAGTCAGAACGCTGGGCAATTATTCCACAGTTCAGTCGTTCACACTTTTAGCTCTTCATCAATGACAATCTCGCATCATTCAAGGGACCGTGATGGAGGAACCACTGATCTGATAGCCTTCACTAGCAACAATCTGGCAGTTCCGGATGGAATCTAAGTTCATGCCCAGGTTCTTCCAGGCATTGAAGTGGCATCTGGTGTTGATGCTGCCACTGATGGACAGTGCGTTGTACCACCAGGTAGTGAAGATGTCATAGTTAGCACCATCGCAGCCCACTTGTCTCTTCTCCGAGGGGCGGGGGCTGGGTTGTACGTGCAGTAGGAACGATATGATACTCGATGAGGAGATTAAGGGTCCAGCCATAGACAGAGAGATAACTGTTGCCGTTGGGTTGGTAGGTACTGCTGTAGTTGATGACCCTGGAAGACATAAATAAGTCGCTGCTGTAGAATGCCTGTATTACATGCCGTCGGAGCCTGGATTCCATCCCTTCCCACCGACGAGGTTGCCATTGTTGCCGGACCAGGTCAGACTGTATTGGCCTCCACCGCCGTTGGTGTAGGTGGCTTGAGCGGCACTGTCTGTCGGACCATGAGTAGTAGTACTTAAGTTCTACCGCGAGCCAAAATACTGAGGTCCTTAGTGTTGGTGAGGTTCGTCGGGAGAGCAACGGCGCCAGTGAATGTGGCAGCAAGGGGAGCATGTGGGGGAAAGATCCCATTTCTGAACTGCAATAGTAGCCTGAGTGTGCTGCTGACGAGCTTGACAAGAGATTTCCTGCCGATATACTTCTTGGAGGTAAAAACATCGCCTGAATGATCTCTAATACTTTGGTTCAGCCTCCATTTGTCTGACACTTGAGCCATTGTCCGGTCTTTGCTTTGCGTGCAAGAGAGCTGGCGATGGCGAAAACATGTTCGAGCTGTAGCCCATTTACCAAGACTGATGCACAATCGCTGCCACTGTGTCATATGAACATCATCTCAATTGAGCAGTGTCAGGCAAAGACTGGCAACGAGCACGAAGGAGTGGACTGAGCTGACATATTGTTAACTTGGATTTCCAGCCCTCTGTCAGAATCTCGCTACAGCCTCAGGCTTCTTATCTATAGGCTCACTATGAGCTTGCTACCAGCCGCAAGGCTTCGTTAGATCACACTTTTCAATGCATGTTTTAGGAAATAGCCACTGTACATGTTTGTCTGATAACGCCTTTCCTTATTTTCGTTTGCTCTCAGATTGTGAAGTCTACAGAAGCGATTCCACCCTATCTGATCAATAAAATATGCGATCAATGAATATCAATTCAAATATTGATCATCTGAGCCATAACAGACCACAACAGACCGCAACCCGCAGTTGATATGTGAAGACATACCGGTATCTCAAACTTATCTCAAACGCCGAAAACTATCGCGATCCGTCCCATTTCCAGAAACTTTGCCTCCTCGAAATCAAAGGGATGGGGCAATGATATGAACAAGAGACGGACGAACCAAAATAATATTTCCACCCTGGCCCACTTTCCTACTCTTTCTGATGCTCATCAAACTTTGTCTTTGCCCTGGAGGAAGAGCATGTGTCTTGCAAACAATAGTCAGCTATGTATCAGATCGCTGTGGCAAGCACCGACATAGCCCGAAGTGCTCAAGCTGGGGGGGGGTTGGTTTGACCTTCGAGATCTTCACGCTCAGACATTCTCTCCATCATTGCACGTACGCGCGGAAGCAACCATAACTTCGACATTTAAACAAGATATCCAGCAAATTATAGAAGTTGTTAGAACAAAAACTACAAGTCACTGATCTCTTGCTCATATGGGACAAGGTCGACACTGCGCTCCTTGAGCTCACTTTCCGCGTGCTGCTTGGCTTCCCTGGAGACGTGCGGATCTAGACGATGTCAGCTTAGGTTTTGCGCGACTGCTTGCGTTTCTTGCTCTTCAGTGTGGCCTCGAAGCCACCGATGATATTCCCCTCGTTCTTGGACTGGGCACCCTTGATATCGAGTCAAAACTGCTCTCTTGACCAGATTATTCTAGCTTACCTCAATGTCAGTGATACCTATTTCAAATTAGACATTATCTCATCAGAGGAAACTCACCTATCAGAGATCACTGAGATTTTCCTGGGGGACGAGAGCGAGACCTTGGAATGTGATGGGTAGGCCGGTCGATGTCGTAAATACCCGTCTCGTGCAACTGCTCCCAAGCATGGGGGAACGTAGGTTTTAGCGAGGTCGACGAGCGTGATGAGCGTGGACAGGCGTGAATAAGCGTGATCCAAGTGTGATCACTTGTCATCGGTGTGAAGCACATTCGCAAGCGTGACCCAGCGTGACCCGGGCGTGAACAAGCGCGAGCAGGCATGAATCTCAACTCAAGCTAGCGTGAATCTAAGCGTGGATAAGCATGAGTCCCAGTGTGAATAAGCGTGACTCTAAGGATGAGCCAGTGCGTGAATGAACATGGACCTGGTGTGAGTCTAAGCGTGATTAAGCGTGAGTTGCCGACACAAGCGTGGATTCTTATACCTCAACTGCTTTTCAGCGTGATTTATGCTTCAGGCGTGAACTAGCGTGAATAAGTGTGTGGAAGCGTGAATCTGGCGGGAGCTGAAAGCGTGATGGCCTAAGGTAGGCGTGAAGATGAACCTTTAAAAAAAAAAACACAAGCGTGGATTCTTACGCCTCGACTGCTTTTCAGCGCGATTTATGCTTCAGGCGTGAACTAGCGTGAATAAGTGTGTGGAAGCGTGAGTCTGGCGGGAGCTGAAAGCGTGATGGCCTAAGGTAGGCGTGAAGATGAACCTTTATCTTATCTCTCCGTAGAAGAATCTTTTGATCTAGCCATTTATCTACTCCACCTTGGCTGATTTCTTCAATGCATACTCTCTGATTTCAATGAAATATCCAATCCTCCCGAATCTGAATGATCGCAGAATGCTAAGTTGCTCAATCATGAAATCTTCGTCGATTAGATTTTATCTAACAGAATATAGTTCAGGAACGCAAGCATGAAGGACCCTTCACGCTTGTCATGCTCCACGCCTGGCGATCTCGCCAAAACCGCATTGCCCCAAGCATGGTCTTTGGCTTCCTGGGAAACATGGGAGTTATGAATTAAAGCTTTGTAACCAGCGGCGACATGTTCAGGATCCTTGGAATACTGCTCTGGACACCACCATGTCAGTTTTCGCCAGAACCTGGTGTCACTGCTGGTCGAGTATACCAGCCATGTTCAGAAATTCAAGCGTTGATAGTTCGGTAAGTAATGAGGCTTCTCAAAGTCACCATCTATCCTTCACGCCGTTTACAGTGCCTCTGTTTCGAAGTCTAATGATTTCAGCGACGTCATCATGATGCTAGACAGTCTAACTGCGCCAGTACTTTGGACCCAGATCTTAAGACGACTTGCTCCAATGCTTCCGTGTCAACTGCATTCATAGATTCTACTAGTTCACCCAGGCAATTACAGGGTTATTGACCTCTTGCAAGTCTTTCATATAAAATGCCCGAAGTTGATATTCAAAAACCAGGTGACGGACGGGTAATTCAGATTGAGAGCAGGTTCGAATGTGCGCGCTTAAGAAATGGAGTTTGGGCCATGTTGGTCCACCCTTGGTCGAATGCTCCGACTGGCAAGTGCTTTCCTCGCTGGTCTCTTCCTGCCGTACTGAGTGACATGCGATCATCGATCATCATTGATCATATCCTAGGGCACACCCTCAATTGATCAACCAAACTTTAAAGTAGTACTCCAGCTTCCGGTCATCAATGATTCTGCTCGATTGTAATCCTGGTCAATTCGAATTTCATATCATTGGATCTCCTACGCTTCATCTCGCTTCCTCAAAGTTAGGTCCAGCTTCTGCCCTACTGGGAAATCGGGACCTCTACGTACAGTGGTTTGATCTCTCAGAGTCTTTCGTAACGCAGGTCGTGTGCGCACTCAATGGATTCTTTTCCGACATATCAAAACACTTATGTATTGTGGTAATTGTTGTCCCACTTCCGCCAATTGCCGGCCATGCCAATTAACTGGGTGCTTCGTTACGGTTCAGGTCGAGCCGAGTCCGTCGATGTAGGATACAATATTGATTGTGAATCAGGCGAAATCAGCGTGCGGTAGCAGCATTGCCAGGATTCCCCATCTCCCACAGCTGGTTTGTCCATACACAGCTTTTGCTCACTTGACTTGGAAAAATGTTGCCTTTGCAGTTGTCGCCATGACTCATGCAGTTTCCGGAAATTCAATACGTCTTGGGATTAATTGAAGCGATGCCTTCCCCAAGCTGGCATTCGAACTTCTCAACTTACTCACTCTCCAAGTGGCTGCTTTTTGCACTTTGGATAGGTTAGGCCTGCGGTCCAGCGCTCAATCCCCATTATATGTCGACAATAATCCCAATCACTTTGTCCAGGAAGTAGAACAACCTGAAATTGTCCTATTGAATGCGTCGTCCTGCACAAGGTACTTTCCTCCACCAGAAAGACGTTAATCTACACGCTCAACGAGTGGAGAAAGGCTCATCATTCTCCTCCAAAACCTCCTTCGCGTGCTCCTTGGCCTGCCCCGAAACACGAGGGTCTGCGAAAGATTGTCAGAGAGGACAAGCTTAAGCTTAAAGATCGAAAATATTGCTTACTCTTCAAGGTCGCACGGTATCCACCCATAACCCTGTTTTCTCCAGGCTGACCGGCATCAGCACCCCTGGAGCGCCCAATGTTGTCAAACATTTCGGGATCATTGTCATTGAGGAAGTCATCGGCGTCCATGCCAGCGTAACCGCCACGTTCGGAAATGTTTCGAGTCTGGCCTTCGAGGGACGTGGACATCTGGTGACGAGGAATCCCTAAGAAAATATCATGAAGAAAATCTTGGAGAGGTGATTGGATCACATACCAACGTCGGCCTCGCGGGGATTATCAGTATAGTCAACCGATGTGTATGCACCCCTACCAAACTCTCCAGTAGCGGGTGCGCCAGTGCTGGCCTTGTGAGTAGAAGCCTGTTGCTCGATCTCGACGCCCATCTCGTCTAGACGTTGAGCGGCGCTGGATTTGGCTTCACTTGAAGTCTTCGCGTTGTGAACAGTAGCTTTCAAGCCGGCCGCGACGCGCTCGGGGTTCTTTTCTGATTGCGAAGTCAGATGAGGATGAGAAGGAGGGAAGATGGACGAAACGTACGTTCGGACATGATAACTGCAAGATTCAAGTTGGGTGCTGGTTGGTGACTAGGGATGCAGGAACGTCGGGTCTTATGAAGGGCCCCAATGTTTCAAATGTAGCCTTCGATTGTGGATCTTGACACGTTATCCCCCCTAAAACACGTCATTCGTGAACAAATCGCTGGGATGAAAAGGGAGCGAGATGAATCAAGCAGGTGTCTGTCATGGTTTGGTTACAGACGGCTTGACCCAGTCGGGGCAATTGTGCACCAAACTGGATGCCGAGACTGGTGTAATCAACGATCGTCACGCGTCACGTTTGACAACAATAATGGGCGCGCACTCAGGCTCTTGCTATGATACAGTAGTAGTCCCCAACTGACACCGTCGCCGTCGTATTCATCTCAGTGGTACGAGTTTCGTGCTCACCATCTCCTGCGGGCAGTTGCTTTTTGGTACCAGAAATCAAAAGGCATTGATACTCTACATCTTCGCGCCTGGTCAGTGGGTCCACCGTGATTGTCCTGATAGGAGTGATGGCCATGGTGATCGACGTCACCGGAAGGTGTTTTGTCGAGATCAGGCCGCATCGTCTTTTGGACAGGAACACATTTCACGCGCCACTCCTAATTTGAAATAATATAGTCTCAGGGTTGGCGCCACCTACTACCCGGTAGGAAGTCTCACATGTCACCAGTCGGCATATGGCTCCAGATCACCATAATTTATAATATTTATGGCCTTGAGCACCGTCGGAGAGCCAGTACCAGTAAGAGGATTTTCACATCGACTTTGGAGTTCCATTGCCCATCAGGTCCGCGCATCCTTGTAGATTGCTTGTCGCATGCTCCTGTCAATTCCAGGGTCTCCGTCGTTCCATATGAGAGTTATGTTGCCGACACCCGATCTTTAATTTAAGCTGAAGCAGAAAATGTTTAGTGCGTGAGTAACGAGGACGAGGGACCTTCCGTTTCCGGCACACTTTGGGTGGACGGTGGTACAAACGAAACAAGGAAACCCATATCGGAACAAGCGAGATTACACTGGCTCTGACAGGCTCACACAAAACACCAATAAGTAGTACCCAAAGCACGCCGGAGAAGGAGATCCAATTACAAGAAGTACATGTAGTGGGAAGACTCTGGCACAATGCTAATTGGCCACAGCGACACCAGTGAGCGCCTAATCGTCTTGGTCTAGTCCTCGCCGAGTGCTCACGATTATCACGACAAAGTCGAGGGTTCTAAGGCGTAAACTGGGACGACCATACAAAACCCACAGAATTGCCACCATACAGTGTTATATTCAGGGAAATTACATTTCAGATATGCCAGAGCATCACTACTAAACGAAATCCAACATATACTTACACCTCCTTTCGAACCTATTCCGCACCGGTATTCCGAGTTAGTCAAGAAAATCGCATGAAGGCTCAATAGGTTCACGACGTCCAAGACTGAATTATCGAGTATTATCAGGCATCTTGTGCTGGACACGACGAATCCGAAGCGGCATATTGTCCTTTGGCTCTAACGCCACAATAAACCAAAGGGTATCAGCAATCACTCTTTTTCCACAGAGCGCTAACTAGTCACTCACTCATCGTGATCATCGCTGTGGGTATCGGTATTTGCCCTTCATACGCCAAATCAAACTCAAAGTTGGCAATTAACGATCTGAATTTGTTACGCGTCCCAGTAATCAGCCTAAAAAGCACAAGTCCCAAATCCATTCCGGACTCACGCTAAAACAGTCTTCATCTCAATGATCGCCATAGTCTTCCCAATACAAGCATGAGGACCGACAATGAACGATAGGAGCGAATACTGTGAGTTATAGCTCTTGGGCAGATCCAGCCATCGTTCAGGATGGAATTCTTCTGCGTCCGGGCCCCAGATGGCTTGCCATGTGTTGATGACACGAATCTATAAGTAGCACAGCTTACCAGTCAGTATAGGCGGCATGAATAATAGATCCAAGGAGTAATATGTACGGGAACATATAAAATCGTACCCGCAGGAACGAATACTCCATCGATATGATCGTCCTTCGCCGCTTTACGGAAGGTCATTGGGACGGGTGGTAGAACACGAAGACTTTCCATCCTGTGGAAAATGGATCAAAAAGGATGAGGTAAGAGCGTAGAGCACTTACACAACACAGTCAAGCCACTGGAGCTCTTTAAGAGATCGATACTCGGGTCGTGGATTAGCGGCCAAGACGGGTGCGACTTCTTCACGAAGCTTATCTTGAGCTCCTTTATTTACCGCAAGGAGATACAAGGTCTACCGCCGCATACCATACATCAGCATTCAGGTTTCAGAGGAGGAGAAGATAGGCTGACGCACCCAAGTCAGACCAGAAGCAGTAGTTTCATGTCCCGCACCGAGGAAGGTCAACTAGAAATCGTTGCATAATAACCTCATTATCACCAGATGAAACGAGAGCGAACATGACTTACTACTTGGTCCACCATAGCCGCGTCACTTAGAGTATATCCAGTCAATTCATTCTCTAAACTCTCCTTCCTGGCTCGCACAAGAAGACTCATGATATCCTTCTTCCTCTCCTGTTCCATCTCTACTGCATGGCTTTCCCTCATCTTTTCCTTCAGAATTTCCTTCGATATTCCCTTGATAGTGTTCATCGATTCAATGGCCGTTCCCAGTGGACCTAATTGGAAGAACGTTCGACAAGACTCTCAAGAAGTACAAGCGGTGACGTACTGATACCGGGTGTGATTCCAATCAGCTTGCGAAGTCTCCAAGAGAGTCTACTTTCCCAGAATTGCATAAACCCCGGAATACTGACTACTGCACCCAACATGGCGGAGTTGGGACCGCTTTGCAGAGCAATGAGTTTCTCGTAGGCAAAGGCAAGCTCGTTGTGCGGATCGTGGAGTGAGTTGGTGTCATACCCAAAGGCAGTAGTACAAATGATGTCAAGAGTGACCTTGGACACTACATGATGGCGTATATTTCAGAAAAGAAAACAGGTGAGGAAGAAGGAAGAACAGTGCTTACTCCACTCATAGACTGGTAGGATGATCCCATCTTCCGGAGGTTGCACAGAGGCAATTTGACGGTTAAGAACCTTAAGAAGTTTATCTATCGCTTCATGATACTTTTCAATCTCTGAAAACGTGATCAATGAATTCGAAACCCCAATAATGGTTTACTGGAATGAACACACGAGAAATTAAATTCGGTAACGAAAACGCGGGATTCATCATCCTTCTCATCTGCCTATGTTCATTCTTCTCAACAGTCAGTAATCCATAACCCGTGAACATTCCCAGTGATTTCCTCATAAAATCCGGCTACCTTTCCGTAAGCATCTACTTGTCAATGAAGAAGTTGATCACTCACTCTAGGATACTTAGTCCACTCCTTAACCAAAACCCTCTCACAAGCATCCGGACTCAAAAACATGAGTCGTTCAATACCAACTGGACCAACGACTCTCACAACGCCTTTCTCATCGCCATACTGCTTGAACCATGAACGCTGAGGAATGCCAGCTTCGCCGTTAATGATAGCTGGAAATTGGCCTTTGATGGGTGCTACGATCCATGACAAAGGATTATACCATTTGGGTGTTGGGAAGAGTGGCGGACCAGGGAGATGACGGAGAGGCGAGAGGTAGAGTGGGTAGATGAGTGTGCGATGGATCGTGTATGCTATTGGGGGTCAGCGTAAAGATGAAATGGGAATAAATCGTAAACATACTCACTGAAGATCAAGAAGGATGTGATTAAGTAGGTTCGGTACTCCCACGCGAGTTCATGTGTTTGTTTCAAAAGAGAATACGGCGCCGTACTCGTCATTTTATAGCGAGTTAGAAGGGGCGGTAACTCGAACTTAGTTCCTTGTCAAGTCCAGAGGAATAAGTTGTAGTAGAAGGGCGACAATGTGGGATGGTACCATATGTAGTCTGCGCATTTATCATATGATTTTTTTCCGAACCCTGCTTTTGACACTGCAGAATTCGGCATGCGTGCGGCGTTTCGTGTGCTATTTTTAACGTCACAAACCTCGTGAGTGTCCAGTGTTAGTCTAAGTGAGAAATGCGTAAGGCAGAAACACGGTGATTATGCCTGAATGTCAGTCAATCAACATGAGAAAAAAGTATCATGTCAACCCTCACAGCGACATTGGTAGACTCATGAACGCGATTTTGGCTCACCTACAGATCAAGTGATGACGGTTAACGAAGAGATTGAACGAGGTGGTGTTGATTGGGCAATGTAGTTTGAGTGAATAGGCCAGCATGGAACGGCCAAGAACTTCAGTTCTGAAAGGAGACCAGTAAGGCCTGTTCGGAACGTC
Organism: Leucoagaricus sp. SymC.cos; assembly: GCA_001563735.1. Lineage (NCBI taxonomy): Eukaryota > Fungi > Basidiomycota > Agaricomycetes > Agaricales > Agaricaceae > Leucoagaricus > Leucoagaricus sp. SymC.cos. Next base: position 233,641 of record KQ962076.1, read on the forward strand.
GGCCTGGCCTGCAAGCGGTCCGCCAAAACGCAAGCCGAGCCTAGGCCGACTATTGGTATCCGAAAAAGTACCGTTCCGCTGACACCGAGGAGCATGCGTGAGAATCCAATTGGTGCATCGCCAAAACAAATATACTTATGTAGTAAATAAGATTATGTACGCGGTCACTTCTGGGGAAGGAAAGGGAAAGTTAGCTAGATTATCTTTGTATTATTTTAGCTGATTTGTTTTATTTTCTGAAATCAGGGTTCTGATTTCTTGTGTTGCGGAGGGTCCGGATGCCGAGACCAGAATTCGGTCATGTGTTCTCTTGGAAATGGCCGAATTAACGGGCACTGGAGAACAAGGGCATCAGGGCCTGAGCGTCCTGGTTAGACCTAGGGCCCAAACAGGCAAGCCTGAATGGCCGCTGAGCCAGAACCAGACACCCAAGTCGAGCGAACGCTCCGCTCTGGTGAAGCAGGATGTGAAGGCAGGCACAAAAAAGCCCCAAATCAGCGTGCAGGTCGACTAATCATAAATCATGTCGAGTTAAAATCTAT
>KQ962076.1:241033-253451 GCA_001563735.1 Leucoagaricus sp. SymC.cos
AGAGCTCGTTGATCTCTGAAAGACGTCATAATAGCGGTGTTGGTCGGATAAAAGGAATACTATAGTCTTGCCCAAAAAATCGATCTTACCAGTCAATCGCTCAGGCGACGAATCGCTATCCTTCAATTTCCGCACGGATTTCCGAACGCCTTTCAGAAAACTATACTCAAATCGGAATTCAGATAACCGTTTTAATCAAACGACGTAGGCGCCCTCTCGGACCTCAGACTCACCTAATAAGTCGAAGAAGTTGATCGTTATTCGCATTCTTGGCTCCCCCGAGAGTGGTTTGCAATTCCTTGGTCTTTTGTTTGACTGCAGTAGCCTGCCATTCCGAAAACGTTACAGGATAGGATAAGGGTAAAGATACCGTCAGAATTGAATTTTGAGAAGAAGAGGATTCTAACTCCTTCAATCGACCCACAACACGCGATAATATCAGCGGCTAATTTCTCCGCGACTTGGACGTCGACAACTTGAATCCCGAGACGAACTTTGAGTTTTGAGGTGATGTTGTCAAGGCGGGTTGCAGCGGTGAACATTTTTCGTTAGTGATAAGTAGGACTGAGCAAGTGGTGCTGGCAGGTGGTACTGAGTAACGGAAGGTGAGGAGATACGTGTTGCCACACATTCTGAAGTTAAATATCCACTAGGCGTCTCTTGAGGTCAAACGTCAGAGCACGAGTTGTCCTCCCAGCTGACGAAGCTCAATTGAAGCTTGTTTGAACAGCCAGATCTTGCATGCGTTATGAGCGTGGTTCACTACCAGGTGTAGCAGAAGATCCATACACGTGTTGTTCGCATGCTGTTGAGACGTATATACATAGTGAGGTTATTGATCTTATTGAGAGATTGAACAGAGTGTCTTACATTTTCAGGAAAGGCAAGGGAGACTGTTTGCTGAGTTGGTTGAACTCGCTAGTAGTGGTTGTAGGAAGGAGTGCAGTGACTTGAAGCTTGGGGGCTTAATGAGCGGATGGGCCACCCGTCTATTTCCTTTCCAAGTTCGTACTGCCTCCAGTGCACATTCCTTCACGTCGATAAGAGAGCTTCATACACATACACGCTATCCAGCACATACTAGGAGCGGCACTCTGAGTCGCGCCTCCACACATTTCCATCTCCCTCCTGTTCTTCGTCCCGGACTACAGAATTTGCCGCAGCCGCGCTCACGGTCAACCGCGCATGTCGCCACCAAAATTGTTGGACAATCACGTGGCAGGCTACACGGCCCTGTGCGGCAAAGTGTGCAATAGTGTGCGGCTTTGCGCGGTAGTGTGCGGTAGTGTGCGGCCTTGCACGGTAGTGTGCGCGGCCCTTCAACCATGTTTGCTACTTTGTGCATGAAATTTACTAGTAATCTGTTTAAAGCTGTGTGTTTAGGTTAGTGTGCGTGAACATCATAGAGTTAATATAGGGAAAACATCTGGGCATAATGAGCTCAGCTCTGTGCATTCTCTGAAGTCTCATAAAACAATCTTTGTTCTAGGACATCCTTTCATAACGGTAGTTCTCTGAGTCTAACATGTCATGGAATCAATGACAAGTTTGTCCGTCATCCGTAGCTGGAAGTCCACTCTTACTATATCTAGTAATCACTGTGCGGCACCTGTCCTATATCCGGTAATTACTGTGCGGCACTAAGCGGCTATGTGCGTGATGTGCGGCTGGAGTGCGCGGAAAATTCCCGATACCCTTCCTCGTCCGCCTCATCACCACATCAAAAACAGCCCTAACAACACGCTCTACAAACCCAAGATAATCCAATTCGTGTAACGCCCCAATAAATCTCGCTTGAACATCTTTATTCCATCATTCTTCATCCGTCTCCTCGTACTCATACTCCCCTTGAAACACCTCTCCTTCAACCTCTTCCTACGTGCAGGCCTCAACATTTGGAATTTCTACTATGACTGATCGTAAGGGGTTAAATAATGTCACACGAACCGAGCACCTATGTGCTGATAAATACCGACCACACTTCTGTCACCCTTCCCAATGAGATATACACGCGCAGGAAGATCGAGTTTCTCAATGGCCGAGATATGCTCCCGAAGTCGATTTTGCCAGTCAGACCATTGTGAAAACGGGATGCCTCCCCAAGGATCGTCGTCTACTCTCTTATCAACAACAACAATAGTAAAAATCAGTTCAAATTTGACCTTTAGAGAACAAAGGCAACTACTTACTGTAAAAAACCACGGAACGGCTGATGGCTCAGTCACAGATGGCCAGCCAGCGACATCAGTGACTCTCTCCATCCTCACACGATTTAGATCTATAGATGGTAAAGTGATCGGCCGAGCAAGGCCCCAGTCTTCGAGGACAGGGAATATTGCAGCCTGGATGGACACTTTTTGTCAGCTTGATCCCAGAAGTGGTACTTGCGTTTCATTCCTAGCACTAACTGATTGTTTGCATGTAAACCAGGCAGCAAGGGTACATTCCCCTATCCAAGTTAGAATAAAGATACAAATGTACCAATCCAAGGGCATGCCCAGCAGCTGCCAGCCATTTCGACTCAAATAACGCGAAACAATCCTGCCGCATATCTGAATGATCATCGAGTCGGGAGACTGCAATGTACAGGAATAGTAGGGACGACAGCATGAAAGGGTAATCGAGGACATACAGTACCATGAGATATAATCCAAACCCGCCATCAACGTCAAAGGCTTTGAAGGAGAGGAATCCTGCGGGCTACATCAGAACTCAAAGTCATTGCGCAACTGTAAGAAGACTCACTCAGGATGGGGATTTTCTCTAAGATGCTAAAGGGGCTTGAGAACGTGAAATGAATGCTTGAAGGTGGCCCAGAATATTATCACATACCGAAAACCTGTACTGGGGTCTTCCCTAGGCTATAGCCGACCCAGTTTTGTTACGATGAAAAGGCATTAATCACCTCAAGTTTGGTGAGATTATGTACCGGTTTGAATTACTATACTCACTAGCAGTCAGCAACTACATCATCCGTAATTGATGAAGAAGATGGGGAGCGGCCGGATTGGCATCTACATTGATCAGCTATGTGACTTGAGAAAGTCAAAGAGCGTACCTGAGATAACGAGCGACACAGCGTACAAAAGACATTTTCAAGGGAGCTGCTCAGGAGTCAGAGGCAGTCTAGCAGTGAAGGAGGGCGAAGGAAATGAAAAACAAGACAAAGTGACAAAAAAAGCGGTTCAATCAATCGTGTTTGTTTAAGGATGAAAACCAACACCAAGCAAGACCAAACATCACCAACGCGACGTGTTTTTGATGGTCACAAGACTGATTTCCCTGTTAGGGTACGGGACTTGGTCGTGAATTTAAGTAATGAGTCTACTTCTACATAAAATACGGTATGGTTTGCTGGGATCAAGGAGGGCAGAACAGCGACGGGTAAACATCGTTAGATGTTCCATTGGGCGTTCCCTGACATGTTAGGGATTTCATGACCACTCTCAAATACCTTTAACTGACCTCACCCTTCCAGCACTCTCTCTGAGCGTGCTATCCCACAGCTGCGTCGTATTCAATATACAATGTGATCATAATTTGCGAATTAGATTACCAAGGTTTGTGGTGTGGTTACAATTTCTGGAAACAATTTCAAATGTTGTTGATGGGTTGCAACCAGCTGTGGTGGGATTATGATTATGTGATAGATCATAATCCCTGTGGTTGCTCATGATTTATTATGATCGTCAGTGCAATTTGCTGATGTAGGCAGGACGTTGTGGGGAATAGTATCAAGAATCTGTGAGTAGAGATTGTCGAGGGCCGCGAGAGGGTTAGAGTAGAATGGCTGGTTGTGAGCGGAAGGCGTTGATTCAACTGCTGTTATAACCAGATGAACTGCGAAGCAGGATTTCCATAATCATCATCACCAATGAACCTGATTGCCACCTCTCCAAAAACGGAAACTGACCAGATGCAACCTTTGTAACTTTGAGGAAATTAACTCCTGCGGGCCATCCTGGCGATTCCACATATCTACAGCGAATTTGGTCGAACCTTTTGCGTAGGAAGAGCTCCATATCCGCGCAGGCTTGGTCTGAACCGACTTGCACCTCGATTACCCAGTATACTGGCAGATCTTCAAGACGGAGGTCCTTGAAGGTTTTGACAATATCTGGCTCTGGACGGCTCGAAATGAGCCATATTAGCGGGGAGGATGGGTATTTCAGGACAAAACTGCCAATTAACACGATGATCTCTCGCTGAGCCTCTGAACCCTCGGCCTCATCCAACCCATCTAGCATGATCAATACCGTCTTTTTTTTCCCCCACGAAGCACGTTCTGTTCGGCAAATGGTTTCAGTATGAACCAGTTGAACTGCTCCTTCATCGACTTCTCAACAATCTTGGGATCTTTGACGAGTACACCAGTGATATACTGGCGATATAGATCGTATCGAACTGCGAGTTGATAAGCGATAGTGGTGAAAATTCGTTTCGGATTATTACGCCACCTCATTCTTGAGAGAAAAATAGTGGCGCCGAGAGTGGAGGTCGGGGAATTAGATTCTTCCTGAGCGAGCGTCTGTACAATGGCGGATTTACCAACACCTGCGGGACCATGAATCCAGAGAATCTTCCGTTCATGATTCCTTGGGTCGTTAAACCAAGACTGTGCTTGTTCGCAGACGTCGAGTCTCGTGCCAGGGTGACATTGGGGAGGAGGATCGCGCTCGGATGACTCGTACTCTACGCCGCGGATTGTATGATGATCTGCAACTTGAAGGTCCTTCATGATTACTGTATAATTTACAGTATAAGTCTTCGTGAGGAACGAAGTGTTTACAAATTGAAACTTACTTCTGGTGTCGCCCATGTAAACATTGACATTGTTTTCGGTCATCCTCGTTCCCCAGAGCAACAGATTGCTGGCGTTGGTGAAGAAACCTACTATGTGGAGATCAAATTTAATCGTCAAAAGTTACTGCTGCTGCCACTACTCCCACTCCCGAAGATCAACGAAAGTCAAGAGACTCACCCTGCCCGCCGAGCGTACTCTTCCTGTCGGGCATCGTGTTATGCAAGACTTAAGTTACACGAGAGTAGGATGGGGCCTGTCGCTGTCGCTATAATCACGGGTTGGTCTCCAGTAGTAGTCAGACTCTTCATGTGTCTTTTCTATGATGTTGATGGTAACACTTGCTTAGTCTTTGTAAGAGCTGTTGTGAGCTACATCATGAGCAAACGTCCACAAATGTACGGTATCAATGTCATGCAGCTGCCAACATCGTGAGATTCGAACTCGAGCACTCGTTCTCTCTGCACCGCCTTCTTATTTTCAGCTCTAGGTGTTTGCGTGCTCTTTCGGGAGCCTGATAAATATGAATGATCAGGGCTGGGAGGGCCCTCTTGACAGGCAACTGAAGGCCTGCTCGTTTTGTGAGCTTAAAGAGACGTCGCAACACTGATTAAATTCACATCTATCACGAATTATACCGATAAGTAAAACCATGGAGCGTACGTACCGAATTCCGAGTATCGAGTTCCGTTACTCATTCATCAAACATCATCGTCCCCTTCCCCTCCCTCTTCATCCGCCTCATCACCAACATCGAAAACGGTCCTAACAACATGTTCAACTCTCCTCCCCGTATGTTTAACAAACCCAAGATAATCCAATTCATGTAACGCTCTCATAAACCTCGCTTGAACTTCTTGATTCCATCGTTCTTCATCTGGCTCTTCATATTCCTCCCCTTTCATATCTAATTCCTCTCCTCCCTCTTCCGCTTTTTCCGCTTTGATCTTCTTTTTCGCGGTGGATTTGGCCTTCCCCTTCCCCTTCCCCTTGGATTTGGATTTGGAGCGGGTTTTGAGGGAAAGACGTTCGGCACGTTGAGCATCTAAACACACTCTGAAAGATTCATACCAATCGTGGATGTTGATCAATTTCCCGCTATCGAGGTATCGCGTGAAAAGGATAGATGTATCCGGGAGGTTATGCAATTCCACTTTTCTCCCTCGTCCCTCCTCAGTTCCCCCGGTTAAGTTAGGATTTATAGATTGGTGGTCGAATTGAACTTCGAGTTCTGATACAGTCGGTGATTGTTGTCGGAGTTGTGGTGGGAGAGGGAGAGGGAGAGTGAAGTCGTATGGACGGAGGAGAGCGGAGAGAATTGAGGATCGTGGTGAAGGGTTGAGTAATTCGGATGGGAACGGTGAGGATCCGGTATACCAGATATCCCAGAGTGGGTATTGGTCGAGTGGTCTGAGGAGTGTACTGTTAGGTGAAAGCGTCAGATCTGTTGCGAGAACGGAGGGAAGAAAGGTAAAGGGACGGACGTTAGGTGGGTAGAGAACCATGTTGAGAATTCTTCTGGACCAAAGTCGGGGGAGGAAGAGGAAGAAGAGGAAGTAGGGATGGTTTGGTCCAGGAATTGTTCGAGTTGGGCTTTCGCGTCCGCAAATTCGTCAGGGAGTGTGGAGTATACGTCGTATAAATCGTTTAAGAGGGAGTGAAAAGTCTCGAGACGGAGCTTTTTTATGTACATAGTGAGAGTTTTGATTTCCCGTGAGGTTTGTCCGCGGAGAACTGAGAGCATCAGATTTGTCGTGAAATTCTCCTTTGAGGTATGCGATGGAAAAGGTTTGTAACCTTTCCCAGTTAAGAATGTGATGGTTTTGTGGAGGAGGATGAAGCTCACGCGGAGAGAACGGGAGGCGGTGGAGAATGTGGATGTGTGTTGGTGAAGAGTGTCGAGGAGAGTGTCGGGAGATGTGGGTGGGAGACGTGATTGTACAAGGTCGAGGATGGGTGTAAATGTCGGGTCGGAGGATAAAGAAGGTGGTGGGTGGATGAGTAGACTCAGAGGTTCGGTGAGGAAGTGTTTAAGGTGTACGAGTTGGATGGATGTTAGTAGAGCATCAATGGATCCGTTATGCCGAAGGTAATAATCAATTATCCCTTCAAACGCTGCTGGACCCAGGACGAGGTCTGGATCGAATGAGGGATTGAAAAATGTTCCCAGCAGTAGCTTTTCTAATACCGTTCTACCAACTTGGACAGCGAAGGAATGGATGCGAAGACGGGTGAGTGTGTTGCGTGGGTAGGCACTGTGGATGTATGATGTAGGTGTGGATGGGGACGACAGGAAAGCGAGGAAAGCGAGGTGGAGAGCTGGGATGCGTGTACTGCAGATATACAAGAGGTCTTGCATTATATTCACGTCGAATTGCTCAAAATCGTGAAGAATAACGAGAAGAGCATAACGGAAGAGGTATAGTATGCGTTGAGGAGGGCGATATCATACGCTGCTAATTTTGTTTGTTTGGACTTTTTGACAAAGTTGGATATGAGCGTGCGCATCCCAGTGGAGAGGTTTGGTACGTCCGATGGGTAGAGGTGGGATATTGCTGTTGTGTTCGCGTCCTTCAGAAGACAAGGAAAGAGAGTATCGATGAAAAGTGCAGAGGCGTTGTGCACTGCGATGAATGGGAGTTCTGGGTATGGGAGACCCGGGAGTATGTCTTCATATGCAGTAGATATCAGAAGGACTATAGCATCGACTGTCGGACTGTACAGAGCATCGATTTCGGATCGCAGCTGGGTGAAGCATTTGGTCCATGCTGTCCTGTACGCTGCTATGTAGGCGTCTTGCAGCTTGTCCTCCGTTTCATCGTCATCTAGTGGCTCATAAGGGATATAAAACAACGTCTGCAAAGTATGTCAGTCCCGTACTGAGCGTTAATACTCTGTACTGACCTGGGTGGGATCGTCGAGGTTGGGCATAGAGGCTCGGAGTTCGCCGAAGAGGGTGACGCGACGCGACGCGTCCATTTTCTCATTATCTCCTACTTACTACCACTGCCACCATGTCCTCTCCACCCCCTCTCGACTTTCCGTCTTCAGAGCTCGGCGATGTCGATATGGGAGATGGCAGCGCGGAGCAGTCTGTCCCGAATGCGCCGCCTGCCAATCCGCTGTTTCTTGCGAGCACGCCTTCTGCTGCTGGGACGCCTGGACGCGCTGGAATGCCACCTGAGACCCCTTTGCGTGGTGTCACGGCCAGGAGAGCATTAGGAATGGCTACACCGAAGAGGACACCGTTGTTTGCGCGTAAGCGATCTGCGTTGGACGTGTCTGATGAAAGCTGATTGTGTGTGTAGCCGGGAGTTCATCTCCGCTCGCGTATCCTTCTTCGTCGCCTGCTAAAACGCCTCGCGCGAGAGGTTCAAATGTACCGCAGGACTCTGATCCGCTTGACTTTCCTTCGTACGTGTTCTGTCGCAGAATATCTACCCGCCAACTATTTAATACATGTTTAGGAGCCCAATCAAGGTTACTACACCACGCAACAAGCGTGGAGATATCCATTCTTCCCTAGCACTTACCCCCCGACATTCCGCTCGTCGGTCAGCTCCTCGTCCCGCAGTCGATCGAGGCGACAACATGAATTCTGATGCAATCGACATGCCACCTTCATCTAACGCTGGACCCAATCTCTCTGCCCTTCCTGTTCCTACTTCCGATGAACCAGACGAAATCCGTGCTATCTGGGGTACTACAGTCAACCTCGCGGACACGATGAAAACGTTCCGTGATTTTCTCAAAGGGTTCAAACCTAAATACCGGATATATGAGAATCTACTGAGAAGGATGCGTCAGACGGGCGAAACGAATCTGAATGTCGATGGCCGGAATTTGCAGGCTTATCCACCTGCGAAGAAGCTGTATGGGCAGTTGACCAAATACCCCCAGGAAGTCATACCCGTCATGGATCAGGTATTGAAGGACCTGATGTTGGAGACTGCTGACTTGGACCAGCAGGAGGGAAGGGAAGGAATGCGTGGTGCGGAGGGCGATGCCGAGATTGCTGAAATTATGGGCAAGGTGTATAAAGTGCGACCATTCGGTTTGCCGGCCGTCAACATGCGAGAGTTGAATCCAAGCGGTACGGCTCCGTCCTCCTCCTAAGAATCCACTCATAATATACGTGTACAGACACCGACAAACTCGTCTGCATTAAAGGTCTCGTCATCCGCACGACTCCAATAATCCCCGACATGAAAATTGCTTTCTTCCGCTGCGCCGTCTGCTCTCATACCCTCCAAGTTGAAATTGATCGTGGCAAAATTGAAGAACCATCCCGCTGCCCGCGCGACGTTTGCGCCGCCCTCTCCTCCCTCACACTCATCCACAACCGCTCCGAGTTCGCCGATCGCCAAGTCATTCGATTACAAGAAACACCAGATGCAGTACCAGACGGTCAAACCCCACATACAGTTAGCTTAAGCGTCTACGATGAACTCGTTGATGTCGTCAAACCTGGAGACCGAGTCGTTGTAACGAGTATATTCCGGAGTGTACCAGTAAGAGTTAACCCGAGGCAGAGAGTCGTGAAGAGTTTGTTCAAGACGTATCTGGATGTCGTGCATGTTAAAATTGGGAAGGATAAACATGCGGCTGGGGCTATGGCCGGGTTGGGTTTGGATAGGAGTACGAGACCTGCTGGTGGAGATCGCGTGCCTGGTGTTGGAAATGATGAACTCGAGGATGACGATAAAGATTTCGATGATTCAAGTGATACCAACAATGCTAATCGACCGACGAGATCGACGAGAGCAGAATTGGAAGACAAGCTACGACAGTTGAGCCAACGAGAAGATATCTATGATTTACTCTCCCGATCACTCGCTCCGTCAATTTGGGAGATGGATGATGTGAAGAAGGGAATTTTGTTGCAGTTGTTTGGTGGGACGAATAAGAGTGTTTCGAGAGGTGGTGGTGGAGGTGGTCCGAGGTACAGAGGAGATATTAATGTGCTTTTGGTTGGTGATCCTGGTGTTAGTAAAAGTCAGATTCTTCAGGTGCGTTTTCATTTCTAGGTGATGATGAAGGGTGGTAGTAACTCACGCGACTGTCTTCGGTGATAATAGTATGTGCATAAGATTGCGCCGAGAGGTGTTTACACCTCTGGTAAAGGATCTTCAGCGGTCGGTTTGACAGCATACGTTACCCGCGACCCCGATTCCAAACAGCTCGTCCTCGAGAGGTGCGTTAGTCTCCCATTCCTCCTCCGGTTCACTTTCATCAACTCCTCCTATTTAGTGGCGCACTTGTCCTCTCCGACGGTGGCATATGCTGCATCGACGAATTCGACAAAATGTCCGACGCAACACGTAGTGTTCTCCACGAAGTAATGGAACAACAAACCGTCTCCATAGCCAAAGCCGGTATCATCACAACTCTCAACGCGCGTACTTCCATCCTCGCCGCGGCAAATCCTGTAGGATCGAAATACGATACGGAGTTACCTATTACGAGGAATATTGACTTACCTCCGACGTTGATTTCGAGATTTGACTTGTTGTATTTGGTTTTGGATAGAGTCGACGAAGGGTTGGATAGACGACTTGCTGGATTTTTGGTGGGACTTTATCTGGAGGACGTGCCTCGAAGTGAAGGGGAAGATATCCTTGTACGCATACCGTTCCCTTCTTTCTGCTACAAGCAAAAACTGATCCACGAACCATCTCTCTCCACAGCCGCTAAACGAATTATCATCATACATAACCTACGCCCGTACAAACATCCACCCCGTAATAACCGAGGCAGCGTCCACAGCTCTCGTCAACTCCTACGTCGAAATGCGTTCTCTCGGTTCCTCAACCTCCGATCCACGCGCCTCCGAAAAACGTATAACGGCAACAACACGTCAACTCGAATCCATGATCCGTCTCTCCGAAGCTCACGCCCGAATGCGTTTCTCTCCATTCGTAGAGGAAAAAGACGTTATCGAAGCATATCGTCTCATGCGTGAAGCAATTAAAACTTCAGCTATGGATCCCCGAACCGGGAAAATCGATATGTCTTTACTCACCACCGGTACATCATCTGGTACACGTAAACTTCGTGAAGATATGCGGAAAGCATTGCTTTCGTTGTTGGATGGTGATAGTGAAGTTGGGAGAGGGGCGAGAGGACAGAGAGGTGTTAAGTGGACTGAGCTGGTTAGAGTGTTTAGAGAGGGAAGTAGTGCGAAAGTTGATGTGGTTGAGTTTGGAGAGGTTGTTAGAGCTTTGGAGGGCGAGGGGTTGGTTAGAGTTGTTGGTGGGTTTGGAGAGAGGGGTGTTATTAGGAGGGTTGTTGAGGTGTGAGGCCTAGGATAGGAGGGGTGACTTTTTGGTACTAATTTTTGAGCTGGTGATGATATGGTGAAATATGTTTGTATTTTTTGTTTTGGATGAATAGGATGTATTAATTATCTTTTATCAACGAGATGGTTTCTGCGATTGAATTACATTCGTATAGCGTAAAGCCCGATCGTGAGTACTCATTGTCAGTATCATCAGTGCATCGATGAGGAACAATTAGCCAGAGCGTAAGTTCTCTCTATCATAAGTGACGTGTGATCAATGGTAGCTCCTGGCGACTTGCATGCAGAAAATGGTTTGACCGTACAAAGAGGCTCACGGCAAGCGGACCGAAATTTCTCCCCCAAGTTCCTTCAAGAATTTCATTTGGACTTTCTATTTTTCACCTACAGCCATTGCTATCCGGTTGGTATCTTGACAAGGAGGACAGTGCAAGGTCAAGGATGCTGGGGTACCTGTCCGCCGCTAGCACTCTTATTTCTTCTGCATCGCGATAAGTCTTATCTGTGAAATCAGCAGTACCAGAAAAGTGAGCAATTTTGCAGATTGTGGCATGCAAAGAAAGTAGTTCAGGCGAAGGGACAAGATGTTCGAAATCTTGGGTTGAGAACTTGACAAAATGGGACATGGCCTGATAGGGAGGACCGTCTGAGTAAAACTTGACTTCGTGACAGTCCTCCTCATGCTGGAGCGCCGCAGTGCTCGGTAAGTGATATGGTTCAGAGATTACCTGGGGGAGACCCACCGCGGCTTTAAAATAGAGTTCGAGCCGGTCAAAATATCGTGGATAACTATGTCCAGAGTCAAGATATTGGTCAGGGGGTGAACCTCAGATCCCACAAACTCCGGGATGTCATAGTGGAACTGCTTGAGGATAGTAACTATGGAATCCATGTAGTCGTGCTGAGCACCGTAAAGTGAGTTACTCGTCGCAGTGCGAGAATCTACAGGTTGGGATTACTTTCGGTTTTCTGTTTCACGTCGTGGATTAGACCTTCCGGAATGATGTGGGCGCACTGCAGACGTTCCATACATTCATGATATCTCCCTTTATGACATGAGGTGGGGCATGCTGGCCAATGACACCCGTTACGCCACATTTCCAATTATCTAGTATGAGAGCCTGCGCGAAGCGGACAGCGAGAAGCACGGGCTAGGGATGAATTTGTGGATGTAACCCTACTGACACGATTTTTGGCATACATGTGTCTCCTCATAGGCGCTACGGCAACCTCTGCTTTCACCTTTTTCCAATAGGCCTCCCAGTCGAAGGGGGATCTCGATTGAGGAGTACTGTTTTGAGGTGTTCGACTCTTGAACA
>KQ962076.1:258053-288614 GCA_001563735.1 Leucoagaricus sp. SymC.cos
AATCATCGCCGGATTGACACCATATCAACACTACTGGATGTAATCATTGTACAAGGTAAAAATAACTGAAATAGGGATAGGCATTCGATTGAAAGAAAGTGATAATAGTCTCAAAAAATAGCAAAGAATTACTAGGTATCACCAAGTAGTTCGTCACCATCAAGAGTCGACAAGTGGAATCGAGCAAAGGAGCGTAATATAGGAAATAATATCGCCGTTAGGCTAATTAAGGTACAATACCGATGAATCAATTCACGTTTCAAATCCGAGAGCTCGATCCGAGAAAAGTCGCTCAGAGTTCATACTATAGCCTATCCCCAGAAAATACATTGATCCTACTCTCTGACAAGTAAAGATAGACATAATAACACCTCAACACTACCATACCTCTGTATGTTCATCTACAAGTATCACGAAGTCATGGATAAGACCTTAAATGATGCTCAGGTGAAATATGAAGTATGTAGATTGTCGTACAGATGACTATTTTGACTATTACACCTACTTACACGGTTGACACAAAACAACGGTTTGTGACATTGAAGTCACATTGCAATAGACATGCACGGTACCGTTCGTTGGAGCAGCTAGAATGAACGCATCGTGAACTTCCACCTACGAACGGTAGGGAACGTCTGCACGGTACGCACGTTAATCAGAGACAGGGGGCACGGTACGCACGGTACACTGCTTGGACCTGCCATTTTGGGACAGGAATGAACTGCTGCTACCATTTTGGGATAAGAATGAACTGCCGCTACCATTTTGGGACAGGAATGAACTGCCGCTACCATTTTTGGGATAAGAATGAACTGCCGCTACCATTTTTGGGATAAGAATGAACTGCTGCTACCATTTTGGGACAAGAATGAACTGCCACTACCATTTTGGGATAAGAATGAACTGCCGCTACCATTTTGGGACAGGAATGAACTGCTGCTGCCATATTGAGGATGGAATGAACAGTACACTACTAATTTGGGGTTGAACTGCCAGCGGATGGGTGAAGGAACGCCCCGACAGAATGATCCATCGGACACATAGCATCAGTTGTTGGCAGCTTAAAAATAGAACTATTGTCTATGATCCCTCCTACAAGACTCACCTTTGACCTTACTTCAATTCCTGGAGAGACTGAAGTCTGGTTTAGTTGATGAAATATATTCGTTTTGTGTTAGAATGACCCCACGTTGATGCGATACAGGTGAATACCCAAAACGACAACAAAAGGCATTAGACTATGCCATGCTGCTGATCACAGCAAAATCCACGGAAAAAAATTTACTCACAGATATGACAAAAAACCAAAAGTTTCGGCCGAAATTATAAACTCTATGTTCTTCCCTTTCTCTCTGTATCTATCTTCAAGTGTGCTTCTATGGAAGAAATATCTCAGTCTAATGCTGAAGGTATATAGCTCTGTCTGACCAGTCTAGAGCTCTTGATGATCTGCTATTAGATTTTTCGTTCAATAAGCTACTCGAAGAGGCTTGGATACTAGGATCAGATCCAGCTTTCACTCAAAATAGCAATACAGTATGTTGTAGCTCTGAGACAGCCAATGCAAACTCATCTCACTCTAAGGCTACTAAACCTGTCCTGCAATTTGAGGATATGGCGTTTGTACCAAATGCCAGTTCAAAAAATCCACAGGAAACAAATTATGCTCACCAAATTCCGGCCACTATTCCACTCTCTACTCATCAGTCAATGGCTAATAACCAGTTCCCTCAAAATGCAAATGTAGCAACACAGTTTCCCAACCAATTCTCTTCCACCACCTTTCCTCAACCATCATGGCCACCACCACCACAACAGCCACAGCCACAGGTGCAGACACGTCTCAGTGCAGGTATGCTTCACTCTACTCTTAAGACCCTCAATGAAAAGGTTTTATATTTATTCCTCACAGAAGGGACACAGGCTCTACAAAATGCTGTTCATAGTTTAATCCAAGCTAATGCTGGTCTGAATACACCACAATATCCACCCTCTTTTCCCCCTCCATCGTTGTACATATACCCATGGGTACCACCCTACTCAGCTCAATATCCCTCATTTTACGGCTATCCTCCTCCAGGACCTCTACCACATGTTTTTCCTCCACAACCACAGTTCTCACAGCCACACCCAGCCTCGCAGTCTCTCAATAGTGCTCTACATTCTCTGTTATCAGTTCTCAACACAGGCAACAGTCTAGCTAGGGCAGACAACAGTTTGGCCAATGTTTCGAACCTCCAGAACATTAGCTACCCAGTCACAAATCCAGCTGCACCTTTCATTCCTCTTACCCATCCTCCTGCTCATTCAGCTCCTCCTGCTCATATAATTCCTCCTGTTCCATCAGCTCCTCCACCTCCCCCAGCTCCCACCCTTTCTATTCCTCAGCCCCAAGCTCCTTCTGTACCTGCTCCAAATCCTTCTGTACCGTCTTCTGTTCCTGCCCCTCCAGCCACAGTACCATCAGACTCATCAGAAGGCGAATGGGATGGCTTTCCGGATGGGAAAATCAGTCGAAACTTCACAATGGAGCAGCAGGGCAAAGGCCAAAAGATTTACTTTAACTGGGCACACCGCACTGATGGCCGACGGACTGGTGATCCCAATGCAACTGAATGGAAAAATGGTCGCCAGTCTATCAAAACATGTTTGGGCATTCTCACTTGCGGCAACCCTGACTGCAAGATTATTGCTCGTGTCGGGACTAAAGATCATGTACTACAGAAACAGCTGGAGAAACCATGCAGATGTGGTGCTGAACTTGCTCAGACAATATGCAGAGTTTGGTCCACTCTGTATAAGTGGCAAGGGGGGATCTGGTTCTATCAGAATGAAACTCATGGTCATGATCGACCTAGTCATGAGCTTCATGTATCACCTGAAGGCGTAGCCAAGTTTGTCAAGCTTATTCTTCAGCACCCCGAAGCAGGCCCTCGACGTCTCCAGGTTGGGATCAGACATCTAGATGGAAATGTGGAGTCAGTTACAGATTACAGTAACGTCTATCACAATGTCTCGAGAGTCTCAAAGGATCGACGGGAGATTATTGGCCAGTATACCAACGAGGGAGGTGATCCCTTCTTCAAAGGCATGCGCAGTTTCTCATCAGCTAATCCGGGCTTTATCGTTGGAAGCCAGTTGGGTGAAGCCAATATCATTTGCTTTCAAACACCATTCATGAGACGGCAGCTGCTTCACGATGGAATCGAGACCGCACCTCTGAACGGCATAGTATCCGATGCAGCTCACAAATGGTGGAAGGATTTTAACAGTGTCCTCATTGTTTCATCGGTGTACTGCGTTACCCTAGGGAGATGGGTGCCAGGCCTAATCTCCTTTGCTGATGGCACTAAGACCGATCACTTCTATTTCCACTTCTTGGTCATGATGCGGTCAATGAGCGCAGAGGCTTCCGAACGGGGTATTCTAATAGATGATGAGCTTTTTGCTAATGTACGTTCTCCTCCTTATCAAATTTCCATACTACTCACTCCCAATTGAACATCAAGGTGGTCGACTTTAGCCGCTCTGAGCGTAAAGGATTCATTAATGCCTTTGTTACATTTCAGACTGAACGTGGCGATCCTCGAACCCCAGAGGAACTGCGTCGAGTGGCATTGACCCTCCTCAGAGGCTGCGAAGTTCATTTCAAATCTGGAGGTCAAAAGATGAGCAAGGTCTCAGGTGCTGTGCCCGTACACCGAAAGAAGTACTTCCTTCGGCAAGTGTATGGTCTTCTTGATGTCCCAGACTACAAGACCTTCCGTGAACAAGCCAAACACATCATGCAGGAATTCCCTCTCACAGACAATTGGCTATCGTGGTGGTTGGAGGAAGACAACGCCTCAATCCTGTTCAAGCCGTTGCGAGAGATGCCAGAAGAACTCGCAAAGACGATACCCAACTCTACCAATGCTGAGGAATCTATGCATTGGAGTATATACTGCATGCAAGGAAGAGATCACTCCTTCTTTCATGGTTTGTATGCACTTCCATTGATCACTAAATTCTTTGCAGAACAACACACTAAAGGGGAAGGTGTGTGCTGATTTGCAAGGTCTCTTTGATAATACAGCACTCAGTGGCCCTCTAGTTGGCGTACCATTACAGTATGGAACAAAATCGAAGGTGACATTCCAGAAATCACGGAAGCTCGACGACAGCCCTACAGAACCACCAGAAGATTCCACCAGAGACATCAAACGACCTCAAAAACTTGACCCATATCTCCTCCGTCTGTCTGAAGACGTTAAATCACCTCCCTTACCTACAATTGGAGAACTTGTCAAAAATAGTCGAAAGTCTCAAGATGCGAGAGCTCCATCACCAGTATCACCAGATCCACCACCTCATCTTCATCTCCCTCATCCTGGAACCCAACATCATTTCCAATCAACTCTACAGGCCCACCCCGATCTCGACTCACTCGTTAAAAAAAGCCAGTCTGCCAAGGAGCCCCGCCAGGTATATGATGGTCGTGCTCCAGACAATGCTACAAAAACAACACATCCTGAGCATCTTCAGCGCTCTCCCAATAAGCGGATGGCTGACAGGAACAACATACTCAGTCAAAGACTTGGATTCATTAGCTACAAATGGGCAGACAATTCATGCTGGTTGGACACTAGCCTGGAGCTCCTGAATGCAGTTCTCAGACGACGGGAGCCCGAAGTAACAAGTCTTGCAGATCGTTTGAACCCTCAAGCACCATTGAAACCTTTTATGGATCACATCTTCCTCAGGTGGGCCAAGGAGGCCAATGAGAGTATATCCTCGGAGTGGATGAAGGAAGAGACGGGACACACTACGTGATAAGCTTCTGAAGCTCTCTCTCATAAAAGGAAATGATTTCTATCCACTCTTCGTACGTTGAGAATTTAGCACTATATGTCACCCTGACTGCCTTCATAGGCATGGCTGGAAAGCTTGCTCTCCAAAGAGAGCAATGGGCCGGCTGCCTTCCGACTCACAACTTACTTCCAGCCATCCATGATCGAAGTCCACTGGTGCTCAGGTTCTGCAGATTCTACTGGCGGTCCCCATGTTGAGATCTTTTCCCGACCACGCCCACATTCTTCTGTCACTGCTTCTGATTTGGCTCACAAGATATTTGGTGGAAGTCTCGCAAATTGGTTTGAAGACTGGATCTCAATGCCTGACTGCGAGGCTATCCAAACTGGTTGCTGGAGGAACCGTGACGGACACGCACTTTGCTCTGGGATACGGTTTGATGTCAGAAATGTCGTTCTTTCAATCCCAGTGGTTTTGATTGTGGAGTTTGAGCAACCAGAAGTTTTGCTAGACAATCCTGTGCCCCATATCAACTACTGGGACATACCACAAACACTGAATCCATTATGGTATCGAAGCGGTAAAACCGATGCGAAGATTCAATATGATATCGTTGGCTTGGCGCTGATGACTGACAACAAATCACATTTTTCCTGCCAGTATCAACAGGATGGCCACATCTGGTTATACGACGGTCTGAGAAACAAGGGTCATGTGAAGCATCAGAAGGGAGCCAAGGTGCAGAGCCATCTGTCTAGATTGTCACCTACATGACCAAAGAGCACATACTCCCTGTTCACAGTCTACCTACTACATAGAGATATAGAAGCACAGGACAAATTCTACCAGACAAGGAAGAAGGAAGAAGGAGTGCGAGACTGCATTTCAACTACAAATCTCCGGATCTGCTCGGGTGATGGATCAGTTACCAGATGTGGAATACGTGGACTCGAAACTTACCAAAATGAAACCTGAGGACCGCTACTGGATGAGCAACCCTGCCTCGAAGAAGACTACTGAATATATTTCCATTCCAAATGCCACCAAACCACCCGCTGATAACGCCAGTCCATTGGCCGAGTTGCCTTCCCTTTTGCCTTCACAGTCCTTCTCCGACGGCTTGACGACACATGCTCCCGCAGTTGAAAAAGTCCCACCTCCACCAACACCTCCATCACCACCCTTATCACAGTTTGACATCTTCTGTCATTGTGGTATGATTGGGGACGGTAACTACATCAATGATCCTGAGAAAGGACAGTCGATCGAGTGTTCACAGTGCCGGAAATGGTCACATATTGCCTGCCAACGATATGGGCTAGCCGCATTACTGGATGAGGACTCTCCCTTTATCTGTGAAGGATGCTCCTTGGTTGAACTGGAACGCCATCTTAAAGGTCAAGCACTACCGAATCCAACTGAAAGGAAGTATGTACCTTGATTGGGTCTTTTGAAATGTTCACTCAATCCAGCTCTCAGTCAGTTGATCAATGTCTGGCGAGTTCGAAGGCCACTGGCGGAACGGTTACGGTGAGGTTGAAACATTAAGAGGTACAACCGAAAGCACTTACTCTTACATATAGACCAGGAGTAGCAGCACTTGCACTTGCAGGCGCATATTACTATCCCGTTCACTTGATCCAATATTGGCCTGACAGGAAGAAATGGGTGGTTAGGTGGTGGATTGGTTGTGTGTTTGGCAGCAGTGTCCGTCAGCCAGATACTGTCACAGTTGAGCCTGTCGAAAATATAGTCGATGCTCTGTGGAGCCAGCGGAAACCCAGACGTATGATTCCGGTGAGTCATAACACCATACAGTAGCGATTAAGTGCTGATCACTGTCACTGCACCAGCTAGGCTTTTGGTGGCTCGCATGCAATTTCCCGGATCAGGAGGATCGTCTACTCCATACAAGCTGGGCACCATATACAGAGGAAGTTAAACAGGCACTTGGACCTCATACAGAGCTCCTCAGACAACTGTTGATAGATTCAACGAAGGTAGACTCGAAGCAAATTCCAGCCCTCGAGCACGGTCAACAACTCGGTTCAAGAGACTATCTCAAACGTGCAGTCAGGTATGGTCATGTAGGCGGTCTCTCTCACTTGGAGCAGGCACGGATCTACAATTGGCTCGAGGACGAACTGGATCTGACATCTCCTACGGCCAAGACATCATATGATTATGACCAGTGGTCACTCGTTCGCGCTCATGCTCTCACCCTTTTCCTTGTACATCGTATGAGAAATGACTCAAAGGCTAAGAATGAGCAGGAGCTTCTTTGGGAGGTTTGGCTCTATCAAATGAAGAAGCCTCCTCCTTTAGAAGTAATCGACATCTACCTCGAGAGCGTAGCGGCCTTGGAGTGCCTCATGTTTGAGGTATCATCAGAGGCAGGCCTGGCCGGTCAACACCAATGGGGCTTGGATGTGGGTGATCATCAAGACAAATGGGATCCCTATCGTCATGTCCCAGATGATTGGATCGACAACAGCATTGAATTGGACCAGAAGGCATCTCAGGTGAGTAGGCTTCACTGATTTTCCACACATACTGCTGATTATGTCCAAGAGAGGACCGGACTATGTCGAGCTCACAAAATCGCCTTCACCCGCGCCAAAGGGTTCAAGACTGAACGCAAAAGAGATGTCAGTCATAGAAGCGTTGACGCGCTTACAGGCCGCTCGAGAGGTATACAATAGAGTCAATGATACAACGGAACTTGTAAGTGAATTGTTTGTGTATACTACCACAGCTATCGTGATATGTTATAGGATGCGGACGGGGAAACAGACGTTGAAATGGTACAAATGTTAGAAGCAACTCAGGACGATAAAGATGGTAGTGCAAAGGAAGAAAACATCGGGTTTGATGAAGGCACTATCAATGAAAATGCGAGGAAGAGTGGCCAAACAGAGGAGATAGCGTATGAAAAGGACATGACTGTCCATGAGCAATCTGAGGCGGTCGGAATGAAACGAAAACGGGGAAAGGGAGGCAGAGGCAGAGGCACGGGTAGAGGTCGTTCTTCAAAGAAAAGGAAGAACTGATTCAATCCTTCGCGGTATGATGCACCATTTGCATCTCATGTAGATCTCGTCGTGTTGTATGGCTCGCAACGACAATTTGCATAGTTGACGCATGCGAGCTGAACAGAGTGTTTAAGTCAGCTAGGTTCATAAATATCAAAAGACTCGCACAAACTTACACCATACATTCGCGTGACACAACGACGAAGTCCTATGCGGCGCTATAATAGACTATGTAGATAGTCAAACTGACCGCACGACGGGGGGTAAATTTGAGTCTCGATCATCCAAATGGGGCATGATGATCGAGTGTTGAAACAATGATGGTGGGTCCATGTCTCGTCTGGTGGACGTTAGGGGAGAACCCAGACTCCAACGGGAATGCGAAGAGGCTGTACTGAACGAATGATACAAGAAGGGGCAAGGCCTCGGCTTTCCAAGGCAGCTTTAAAAAAAAGGCAGCAGGCCCTTGGTTGTCCAAGGGACCAGGGAGATATCATCCTCGGCGCTCCAAGGAATCAGGATGACGCTAGAAGAAACTATCAGTTATGCGGCACAATGATACGATACCTGGCCCGAAATTGTTGAGTCGTAGTCGCCGGTTGGTGTCGGGTACAACGTGTAAAGAGCGTGGAAAACTCTGGTCGGTCGGCGTTTTGGTCGGCATTTTCGATAGTCTGGACGTAGGCGTCGATGCAGCCAGCGCAAAGTACATGTAAGCCATCATACATCCGAAGTCTTCTCCAGACGGTGTTGTTGGATACACGGGCCGCTGTAATGAGATAGGAGAGAGATGGTCGAGACTCCAGAGGTGGCGGAAGGGAAACAAGCGTGTTACGAATTAGCGCCCATTAAACGAATGCACATGACTCTGAGCGTGGGCGTTTGCGTGCGGGCCCGAGTTCGTCAGCGTTCAAAACTTTCGACCTTTAACGGCCATTGGCGAACATTCTGGACCTCCTGTAGTACTTCGTGTTGACCCACAGGAAACATCTTGCGAGTCGAGCGTGCTTGCAATATTCGTTTATCAACAGGTGGGTTGGGACCCTTTTCAAGTATGACGATCGTCATCTAATTGAGGATTCTAGGCAAAAATATCTCGTTCGTCTAGCTGTTTTCTCGTTCCCGGTGATCCTTTCACACACGTGAGTTCATGGAGACTTCATATGTGAGATATACGTCTTACGGCCTCTTGGGTAGATTGTAGTCGGCTCTTCTTCCTTTGCCCTCGAGATTTCTGGCATACAGTCATTCTGGGAGCGCCCGGATCGACCGGTATACTAGATCCACACAGCGGTTGATTGTCCAGGAGAGCCTGGACTGTCGAGCCCTGTTCGCTGAGGCACCGTGCAAGAGATTTCTCGTTGTTTCCTTACTATCTGTTCGACGCCGCCGTTTCCTTTCTCTCTTCCATTCCAACTCGCTTCAAATCGACTTTGACCCGCTCTATCAAAACTCATGCCAGGCCGCATGTGGGAGTACCGGGGCGAGAGATTTTATTCCCCGAATTCTGCTCGTAACCCAGGACCACCGCCTCAAGAAGAGCATTCTGTGATGTTCACTCCCGGCGTATCAAGTGCCAGCAACTTTCAGAATCCCCGCTGGTGGAATGCTAGAACTGAGTGGTTAGCTTTTGTGCCACGCCAGCCTGTGCCGCATGCAGGTGTCTGGTTTGATTCACTCTCCACCCTTCCCAAACATGTGTATCAAACGACCCCCGAGGGCTTCAAGCTCCACGGTCAATTGTTGGAGGTATGGAATGTCCTGGATCGATTGCTGTGTGACACGACGAAGCATCTGGGAGAGAAGAACAACCTCATTTATCTACGACCGTTCCCGCCTTATGGTTGGAGGTATAACAAATCGCATGCTACAGAAGGAATTGCGCTCGAGCATGTGAAAGAGAGCCGAGACTGGTTTGCGATGTGGATTGGATTGCTCTATTGGATGACTAGGAAGACATCACAAGGAGTGGACGGGATCACTCCACCAACATGGTATATACAAGCTGTGGAGAAGTTACGAAAACAGCGGGAAATTGACATCCTTCGCTGCACTCCCCTCCTACATAGTTTCTGGGATATAGATCGTGTTGGCATCTTTCTTCACAATCCTGACGATAGGCGAGATCAACCATCAGTGAATTGGTTCATCGAGCAGAACATACCAGTTTGGTATCGATGGAGTTCCAGAGAAGAGAGGGAATGGAATCCATCCCTTATACGACCAAGTCCTGATGAGATGGCAAATATCACCGACGTAGAGACACCTTGGCTGTCTTTTGAAGAAGGAAACGTACCTCGTACTAGCTCACAGGATTTCCAATTTGCAGCACCGCCAGGTGACGATAATGTAGGAGCTTGTGATCACGAGGCAGATGTTCTCTCGCAAGTAGAAAAGGAAGCGGGACGGGTCGAGATCATGACTAAAGTGTTCAATAACTTCACCGAAAAGCGCGAAGCTCAGAATCAGAAAATTGTCCTGAGGGAGACAACAGAAGCTCGAGCGAAACGACTTCAGAGGGAGAACCAGCCGCCAACTAGAAAAGCGACTGTCTATGTCTGGGAATGGGGTGCGAGTGATGTATTCGGACCGCGAGCAGTGCCAGTTGAAGATCGCGTTGATACTTTACTGGAGTACTCCCACTACGGGGCACGTTTTTACAATGCCTTCCACAATGAATGGAATTGCTGGCCTCCCCTTACAAGTACAGACCATCAGCCAGAGGACATTTTCCATGAAGACGTGCTCATTT
Source organism: Leucoagaricus sp. SymC.cos (assembly GCA_001563735.1). Lineage (NCBI taxonomy): Eukaryota > Fungi > Basidiomycota > Agaricomycetes > Agaricales > Agaricaceae > Leucoagaricus > Leucoagaricus sp. SymC.cos. The sequence goes on from KQ962076.1 coordinate 268,629, forward strand.
CCGGTCCACCCTCTCCTCGACCAATTACTATTGCATCTCCAACAACTATGGGACCTTCCTCTCCCCAATCAACCCCTGCCACTTCTACTTCCTGCTCCAGTCATCGAGCTACTGTTGTGCAACCCTCCTCGCCAGCCCTTAGTTCGAGAGAGTCACAGCCACTGACTATGGCAAAGGAGAACACAACATGGTTGAAGCCATTTAATCACATCAAACACGGAGAAGAGTTCGATGCTGAACGAATCCACTATCACGTCTTAGAAATCCTATCAGCTTATTTTGGATTCGTAGCTCCAATCCCTCATCCAACCTCGTACTCGGAATTTGTAGCCGCGAACGACTACAAGTCTGTCTCTGCTGTTCTGGGTCTCCCAAACTCAACACACGACAATCTGTTCTTCAAAACGCCTTTGGGCAAGATATGTACAAGATTTGTGTGCTCCTTCACTGGGCAGTTGGAACCAGCCAAGCCTTCTTCCGAGCTTTGGGACCTTTCTGCAGACAATTGGAGGACGATCAAATTTTCAAACCGATTGTCCTCCATTCGGAAAGTTGGAGATAACAAGTGCACAATGTTCATGTTTGATCTAGCTGGTTCTGCCACGGTTCCTTGGATGATAGCTGTTTATTCAGCACCAGCTGCATTGTTTGTCTGTCGACTTGATGAGAAATTTCATGAGGAAGCTGTAGTCATGGAGCTTGTGAGTAGTGGCATTCCTTTCCGAACATTACAGCGGAAGGATACCCTCCAATCTGCACCAGTTGATAGAACACTGCCATCGTTGATCCCTTGGCGCATGAATGATCATATCTTCGACTCAACAGACTGGGAGTTTTATCAGAAACAGTGTCGGATAGTCATGTCGTTGCGACGAGCAAGAGCTGCTTTACTACGAGGTGGATTCGTTTGGAGGGTAGGCTTGCATTATATGGACCGTAGTGAGGCTGCAAGGGGACCATGGGGCATTCATGTTGATGCATCTCATATGTTTACTGTCAAGGACTCTAGCAGAATCAAGTACGTGGATGATGAGTTGACGCAGGATGAATTTGATACACTGTGTGGTATTTACAGGTCATACACTGGTATGTTTGACCTTCTTTTCACTATTCATGCTTACATCTCTATGGGATCTAGGGTTTAAGGGTCAAGTCGCTCAGCTTTCATGGTTTCCGTCACTCAGCATGTTTGAAGGAAGTGGATTAAATAGTGGGTGGTGGACGCCCTTGACAGATGACCTATATGAGAAGCGTATTCGATCAGTTCACAACAGAGAGGGTGGTCTTCCAAACTTCAATCTTCCTCTATCAGCGACAAAGTGGAGAGACAAGGTTCGCGGTTATGCAGATGCACGGAGGGCAAATAAGCAGCTGGAGAAGTGGTCCAGGGAGTTCATAGAGGATCATGTTGGACACCTTTGAGGTCTTGGGATGGACGGTCTTCAGTGTTTCTTTATTTCACATCACAATATTCTGTACATGTTAGTCCTAGGTGTTTTTTCTTCTTCCGTACTTTAATAATGATTCACATTCTTGACCTCAATTTCTAAATGTTGTCTTCTCAATGATTGTGATTCATATGGTCCTTTTTAAGTTACCAAAGAAGATATATGATGGTATCCAGGTACGTGTAGTTCATTGATGCATACACAAGTGCTGATGCCAACATACCTGCAGTGGCGTCGCTCAACCATGAACATGCAAACCCTTCATCTAGGAAATCTGAAGAATAAGGCGTAGCGGCAAGGTGTATTCAACGACAAGAGGTGGCCACCCAATCAATCATAACTCGCTTGCGGTTGATATTCACCTAGCTGGCCATTAGCTATTCTCGGACCAACAATAGATAAGTAATTCTTTTCTGTCAATAAGCATGTAAGAGCCATTTTCTGAACTGGGATTCTCCTACTTGTCGTGTTATGAAATTTGAAAGAAGAGATCGCAAAACGCTAGCGCGGGAAGCGGCATTAGTAATAACAGCCCACTTGTTACTGATTTTTGAGCTGCGACATATTCAGCTCTCAGGGGAGACTGATGCCTTTTTGGCTTTGTTACACAATGCTAAATTTTATTAATGTTAGAAGGTTTATTTAGACATTTTGTAATAAACAATCTTCATTTAGTCCCGAGGACTCAATCCTTCCATAAGGGGCATGTCTAGTCAATTGAACGGTAGGTGCACGGTACGGAACGGAACGGACGCAGCAGTGCACGGTAGGGGTCCTCGCATCATATATGAACCGCACGGTACACTGGAACTCCCCCTTACCATGAACGGTACACGAGCGTTCCATGCACGGTAGGCACGGAACGAACGTTAGCTGCACGGAAAATTCTATAAGCCCATAAGATCGCCGTTAGGCTAATTAAGGTACAATACCAATGAATCAATTCACGTTTCAAATCCGAGAGCTCGATCCGAGAAAAGTCGCTCAGAGTTCATACTATAGCCTATCCCCAGAAAATACATTGATCCTCGCGAGGAGGATTAAGTTTCGATCCCACGGGGCAGTTGAACGCCTCAGCAAACTCGCGTATGTTGGAAAGTGTCCCATCAACGCGCCATTGATATGGCGAGTGAGGATCCACCAAAAGTAGCAGGGCCTGCCCAATACATGAATAACGGAACAATCTGGTCAGGGGATCGGGCTTACTGCTGTGGCTGGATTAACGGTAGTGGCCCACATACGTGCAAAGGCAATCCAGAAGAGTTGATTCCTAGGAGCCGATTTAAGAACGTAAACGGCAGAACAAGATTTGCGAGTTTACCTAGTATAATTGACACCTGGTAGCAAGTATTCATTGCCTGCTTCCAAGGACGAGTTGTACTGTGTTTTCCATGCGCGGTATGACTGGATGATACCAGAATCGCCAATGTTCTCGGTCGCCGTTCTACCAGGCGTCAATGACAGATATTAATGAATCAAGACGGCGACTCACGTGTTGCCCTGTCGAGAATGTGCCTTAGATAGATCATATCATGGAACCATAAGGAAATACCTACGTTCACATGAAGGACACCGCCTTTTCCATCGGGAATAGTGTAATCTGGTATAGACCAATATTGAGTACAAGATAACCCAGTCCAAGGAAAGATCGTACTGGAATACTCTTTGACGATACAATCTAGCTTCGTTTGATAGCCTTGGACAGTGGAATTAGTCCACCATTGCACTAATTTACCGTCGAGATTATAGAGTCGACCATTAGAATCAAATGCGTGCTATTGACATGCTGAGAAAGGGTTTACAAGCTTCCGTCTAAAGGAAACTCACTGTCAACTCATGCCCCGCGATCGTGCCAACAGCACCGTATGTGAGATAGCCAGGCCTATAGGTACCTGTGTCAGACTCCAGGTTTCAGACCATCATCCGAGGAAAATACTTGCCAGTCGCGAGAGAAGAATGGTGATTGGAGAATACCAGCAGGGAAAGTGATCTGGTACAAGCAAGTGAATACACCATTTTACGAATATGAGAACAGTCCTACCTCGTTGGCAGGTGCATAATAAAAAGCGTTGACAACCGGAGGGGAAAGTATAAACCATTCGTTGGGGTCTCTATCCTTCCCGGCCTTGTTCCACAATTTGATTGTCCCATCCTTCCTGTAGAACAAGTGAGCAGTTTATTAGCCAGAACACGTAGAGAAACCGAACATGGCGTTGAGGGTGTTCTGGAAGAAATTATCTTTATCAACCTGAATGGGGCTGTAATACTCGGCGATGGCCCCAGAGCTCGTCGTGTTTGGAGATAGGGGATATCCAACTTTGATAGCCACCTTATTGGCCTATTAACGCGCTATGAATGCAGGGAAGCAGCTTTCGAAGGACCGCTAACTCTAACCTTCTCAGCCGCAGCTTTTGCTGATTCATCATCTATCCAGTCAATGTTCTCCAGAGACAATGTGAAAGCCTTGACTATGTTCTGAATCATCTTGGTAACCTTTTGTCGAGAGTCACCAGTAAAGGTCTCATTAACGAAATACCGACCGGCTGCATAGCCGAAATTATTCACGACCTGGCCCACACAATATTTGCCGCGGTCGCCGACGGCACCTGCTTCAGTGCCGCTTAGTGCAGTGCTGAGGTTTTGTTGTACCTGCCACGCATCCGTACCCATACCCAGGAAAGGCGCCAATGTCAGCCCTGCCTGAAGTACGAGATAAGATTCGATGACTTGGTCAGGTGTCCCGTCCAGAGTTTGAGAAAGGGCTGTGTAATAAGCAGGAGAGACAACGACGACGCGGTCTGGAGGAGATGATGTATTGAATGCCGCCGAAAAATAGGTGATGAAGTCGACCTGTGGTAAAAGGTTGAAGAAAGCGGTGGCATTCATCGGGTTGTAGGTAGAGATCGGATTTGATAATCCAGGTCTACGGTGGACTCTGGTAAGATATCAAGAAATCAAGCCGAAGTCAACTACTCACCCGCTAACACTAGCTTGTGCGATTGTGCTCTCAAAGTCCACGACTTGCTTGGCTAGCCCTTGAATGTCAGTATCATTGCTTCCGTCTTGAAGGATGGTAAGAAATCGCTGAACAACAGTCTGGTACAGCTGCGTCGTTGTATTGTCCTGGAAGTATTCCTGGAGAAACGTCAGATGTCTGAAAGGAGCCATCAATGGAGGTAAAGAAATACCTTGGATGGTAGACCAAAGGTTGGTTGAGTAAACCATAAAACTTCGCGCTTTGGATCGCCACCGATATCACCGTTTACGTAGAGGCTAAACAGAGAGGCAACTCCTGGAGCCACACAGTGAGCGACGCAGTTTCGATATGACACCCCTTCTCGCACCCTGTGTATGTAAAAATGCAAGAGCATCCGTCAAGCCCTTCGACTTCCCCGTTCCTTCTCTTGCCTTCATTTCCGATGAGGTATCATTCCCCCTATACAACCCTCGAAGAGTTCCAACGAAGCTCTTCAACGGTGCATCCCCGATGGTATCGAGCTGGGTTGTATTGATACAAGAGGAATACATGTCCCCGAGTTTCTGGAGCGTTTCCTTGTCATATTGGTCTTGAGCCAAATTTGAGGCATTAACTATAGTATTATTCCCACCCGCAGAAGGGTCCAAAATTTGCTGGAGGATGTGTTTGTTTTCCTGATCCAGAACTTCGAAGGTGCCCCAGAAGCCCTCATCAACAGGTGGCGGGTGGCTCTTCCTCCAGCCATTGGCTGTACGGAACACCGTTGAGCATACGTAGGGTTACGTATGTGAATGTTACTCACTAGCAAAGTCGTAGAAGTTCTCGCATGGATCTTGAGTCGTGTCCAACGAAGCAAGAATATCTTTTGCCAACGTCTCGCATGCGGGCTCAGTGCATACATCCTGTCAAAAGCGAGTATTCAACGAGAGTATAGAAAATAGTGTCTAGAATACCTTGGACTGGCCAAGAGTGCCACTTGGGGAAGGAGCCTGAGCGTTTGCTGAGCTCACAAAGAGCAACCCTATGGTGCAAAACGAGAGCATCCTAGGGAACGGAGCGCGAGAACGTTTGTAGCGGTCTTCTAGCATAGGCAAATTTCCTGTCCAGTTCATGAAGTATTAGAAGTAATACAAAGTAGGTTGTACAGTGCAAACTCGACCGCCTGATGATACTTGCCTAAGTGTGTCATTGGGGAAAATGTATCTGGACTAACGTGAATGCGTTTAGCCTTTTAAACGGTCAAAAAGAATGAGAGCCCTACGATGTAATTGCTGTGTTTCATATCCTGAACGGAGTTACCAGGTAATCCATTGAGTGTGCCCCTTTTGCCGTGGCTATGGCCGATCGTAGAAATTTATCCCAAGTGGGAATGCTATCAGTGGCCGAAACCTAAGTTCTTGCTGCGCCTTGGCGAGCGATAAGGGTCGTGCATCTTGGCTGTGACGTAAGTTACAGGGAGGTCAAAAAACAATATTCCCAGCAACTTTCAGTCAGTCGACCACCTAATTTGCCTAAACCATGACATTCACCTCCTTCCTCATGTGGCCCGACATACGAGCACAAGAAAGTCTCGCAGATGGCCGCTAGGGGCATGCTGTGTTCGGATACATTGTAAAATCGCTAATCATCTTTGGCAATGCCTCCACTTACCATCATCATCGCCATGCGCGCGGGCCGTTCCTAGTAACACAATTTGTGACACCATATTACGCGGAAATGAAGAAGGTCGGAAGTCATTTTCGACCGCAGAGAGAACACCGAGTGGACACTGAGCTCCACAACAATCCTGTGTCAAGCCATCAGTGTCTATGAGTGCCCACAGAAATTACGACGGTGGCAAGAATGGCTCCACGCGTTCTGCATGGCACAGGATTAACAGGTCATTTTCTTTCTTCTTTCTTCGTTTCCATTAAAGATGAAGAAATTCACAGCCTCTAAGACATCGGCCGGAGACGTGAGGCATGAGAGCGAGCGTCGAGTATTCGATAAAGGGGTCAAGGATGATGGGTAAAAGGAGCTATTTGTCAGTTGAGCTACACCTTAAAAGTTCAGAAACATTAGAACGAACCACGAGCGCTATGGACCTGGGAGGAGTCAAGACTAAGACATGTTAACCAAGAGCAACTGCACGCCCGAGTCAAGAATGACAATTTGGCGTTCTCAATACTGGCTGAGCACGTTTCAGACACTGATCTTGAGTAAGCTGTACTTCGAGTCGTAATTGTAACGACAAAATCTTTGGATTGGCAAGACGTAAATTGACTGTGATCTGATGTGACCTTCGATGTCACGCCGCTGATTTTCAGGTTACGCTAAATGAGCATCTTTGCTCGCAGGCTCGCCCCCTACACTTAGGAGTCCAAGTCCGCGAGTTTAAGGGTGCGGATGTCGGGGAATCAAGTCGTTTTATTGTTGCTGTTTCTAACGTCGTGCGATTCTCTAGTCTCAGAGCACTCGCTTGTCTCTTTCACACCACGGTCAGACTTCACTTAGTCGCGCGACTTTGCGGAAGGAAACTAATAAACGTTTATTTCAGAAGTATGGAACAAGGAAGGATTCCGACTGAATGCTCCTCTAACTCTCTCTGTCAATCGATGACGATCATTTTCCTCATCATCCTGAGGGATAGCTCGGATGTCCTCAACGAACTGAAGCAGGGCAGGCTCGAGGTTAGTGAATGCCTCGGAGTCTGGGGTGAACGCTTTCCATTCCATGATCGCAGTGAGAGCGCGTTCCTCGACGCTCTGCCATGGGAATGGCATCATAGGGCAGGAGGGGAGCTTTGTCCAGGGGTCGACTTGGAGAGCGTCCAACTGAGCATTGGAATCGTCAAACATTCTCCCTTGCAGGGTTCGCAGATGATTCTCCTGCGCATTGAAGGAATCAATCAAAGGAAGATATGACCGCTTCAGCTTCTCTAGGCGCACCAACACGTCCTTTTAACAAATTGGAACACCATGAGTCGCCACATCTCTTATTTTCGATCAACGCTATCCCATCCGTCCATATCGCACTCTCCTTCAACGACGCCAACAAGCCCTCCACTCGCTTCTGCGCCTTTTCCAAGCTGACAACAACCTTTTGGGCCAACCTCCATGGCCTAGTGATGGCTGCATTCACCTCCTCCAAAGCATCCCCAACATCAGGGTGGCTGTAGGGCAGTGAATTTGGGATCTCGGGGTCCACCAACCGGGGGTAGAAGTATATGCTGACCGGAACTTTGACGTAGAGCTCTTCGTGTCTGGCGATGAGGGCGAGCGGAGCCGTGAACTCATGGGAGAGGAACATGGCGAGGGCGCTTCGATGATGGGTAAGGATATGATGGAGTGTTCGAAGACACTGTTTTGTGGGTAGTTTACCAATATTCTTTCCTCCGCTGTTAGATAGGGGCATATGATACAACTGGTATGCGTCGTGGTATAAAGCTTGGATCGCCGCTACTTGACCGTTGAGGAGTTCAACGGGTGGGCTCTAGCAAAAAGTTAAGGTTGTTTGTAGATCAAACCGGGTGGTGTCAGATTATTACCATGAACATTTTAATCGCTGCGACGCCGGAGCTGAGCTTGACTGTTGGCGAACCCTGATATGACATGAACATGATTAGCCGACGCTCGATGAGCTGTCTTCACGGGGTTTGACTCGCTTCACAACATTGGAACTTGGGATAAGTCCTTATGTAGAGTCATGAGCGTCGGGACAGTCAAGAGATATTAATATTTCTCGCAGTAGATGAGGCTGGCCTCCCGAAATACTAGTGATCAATAGTCAACTGGCATGTCTAATCGCACTCGAACTCTACGCAACTCACATTCCCTAGGCTTGTTTTGTCATGTTATATGTCCAGGTAGATGGGCACGGAAAACTCCGATCCCAGCGTTGGCAGGATTGGCCGACTAAATTTGGAAACCACTAGTCTTCCGTCTTCCGCCATTTTTCAAATACCTGTTCATACGGGTTACTCAGCACTAATAACTGCTTCACCATCGCAACCTACGACCAACTGTCGCCATCTGCTATAGTCCTCGGAGGCAGCTATGACGTTTCCAAGGTGTGCCGATATGGTGCATCGGCTCTTTCTCTACTGAAAAACGGAAAAGGAAGTGTTACACGGAGAGGCGGGATCTTGTTGTTTGGCTCAATCAAGTCAAGTTTAGTGGGCTACTGAGGCTATCCGCAGTAAACAGCCCAAGGCCGTCATATGTAATATAAGCAATGAGGCGGTCGTCCGAGCCGATTGCTCGATGACTTCACCCTTACTCCTTCTATCAGAATTTTGTTGAATTATGGGACCATTTCCCAGTGTCGAGAACAATCATGGTCACGGTATGGCAACATCTTGCACAGAATTCAACCATGACATGTAACCTATCTAACTGTATTCATTCACAGATGCCGGACCATCTTCGATTTCCAAAGGTAACTCTTCAGGTGTTCGTTCCAGACGACTCAGAAACTGACCTCTATTCACGATAGAATCTAGTGCAGCAACAGCATCCGACAAACTTTCTGCGCTACTTCGTCATTCAGCTCCCTCCTCATCCAAGATCACACGATTTTCACCTCCACCTACTAGCCCTAGGCAACACCGACTCAGTTTTGATGGTGATCTCCTCGATTTCCCTGCATTACACATATCCGACTTCGAGGTATCGCCTTTTCGCAGACTGAGAGACAAATGTGGAACACAATCCAGTCGTGGAACGGTTCCTCGTGTCGCTGCTTCTGAGGGAAACTCGCCCAATAATGGCCGAATTTCAATTGATAGCGATCACTCGAAGCAGACTCCGCATGGCGGAAGACACAGCAGTAAATTTTTCCTCCGCTCCCTTCCTCTCAGAGAAGCTGACGGCTGATTTAATCAGCGCTCGGATATCGCGTGCGTGTTGGCAGTGATCCCCATCTTCCGTCTTCCTCTTTGCGTTCGCTAGCAGACGCCACTGATGGTGATACTAGTCCAAGCAACCAGCGTCATCTCAGTTCTCAGTCCCGTTCGAAGTCTCGCTCTCGTGCCGTCTCTCCCTTTCGATTCATCCACAATCTTTCCTCAAGTATTCACTACCACAGAATCCACCATCCCGAACCAGAAGAACCATTTATCCCCATCAATCCCTTCAAGTCAAAGATAAGCTTCGAATTCCAGACGCGGTTTAGTAGTAAATCGACCACAAAGCCGCCCGACATTGAGCTCGGGAAGGCATCGATAAGCAGCAGCGCGACACCCTCTAGTGGCGCGGAGAATTGTGACGTTGTGCTGGTATCATCTATTAAAGACTGTGCTAGACATGCTCATGTCTTTGTTGGGGATGTTTTGCCCAGGCTCATTTACCTGAATTTGCTGCTCAGATTGCCTGCGCTGTACTTCTCGCGTGTAGCACGTATATTCCGCGATGCAGAAGTCAGTCGGCCAGATATCGAGAGGATGACCGAGGCGGGAGGGTGTTGCATCCTTCCACCTCCTTTTGATTCCCAAATTGGTGATTCTGCGTTATACGCGACTCAACCATATCCAACTCTATGTGAATCAAGAATCGACGGACAACCGACGTCGAGATGGAGGAAAGGAGAGGGGCAGACTACCCATTCAGGGGCTGCATATTCCGGTAGAGGACCAATATCAACCACTCAAGAGGCATGTCCGCCACCTATTGTCACGCCGACCCTGAGGTGCTTCAAGCACTCATGGGAGAATCTTCATCGATTCTCTCCTGAGAGAATAGAAGACGCTTAACGTTGTATCGGCTTTACTCGCCTCGTAAGTGCCTAATAGCATCGTTGTAAACTTTGTGCTGATTGAATGTCCAGTGCAATTTTGACAATTTTCCAAATTCCCGATGCCGCTGGAGATCCCGTCACCCGGACGGCCGCGATACTTTCCCTGATTTGCTCGCTGATGAGTCTAACATATGGCTGCATGTATATCGTGCTTCAAAATGGGCAGAGGTGCATAGTCATTTTCGCGTCTATTTCCACTTCAGCTGACGAATGGATCACGCACAGGAAGCGCGTCGAACCAACACTGCAATTTTATGGAATGTATGGGTTCTATTAGCAATGCCAACTGTTTGGCTTGCATGGTAAGTCTCTTACAAGTCATACTACTAGAAAGTTCGCCGTGGTGACGATGAACTACATAGGTCAATGGTCATTTTCATCGTCACCATTCTCTCTTTCGTATGGCAAACTGGCTCCGAAACGGATCCACCAGGCGGGCGTCCGCCTCTTAGCACAACTGCGGCTCTGGGTCCGCGAATCGCCATCACATTCCTCGTTTTCATTGGGCACGTCTATGTCGTACTCATTGTTCGAACGTTGAAGAGCTACGGCATGCACGGTGGAAACTCCCAAAATATTCTGACGAGTCTCCCGAGCCGCCTTCAAGGCATTCTTGGTCTTCCTCCTACTCCCGTAACTGGAGAGAATCCCGATCACAATGCATTGCTAGAAGCTGCCTTAGAGAGAAGAGGGAGAGAAAGGACAAGGAGCACGGAAGTTCGACACGGGCGGAGGAGAGAGGAAAGGCCAGAAATCCAGAACCATCGAGAGGAATATCGAGTTCCTATTGGGGAACGATTCAAAGAGGGGAATCAGCTTGGCCGGTACCCTGCCAGGTCGAGCTCAGGAACGAGATGGCTACAGTAATTATTTGATACTAATATCTTACATTATGAAGCTGATATGTCCAGGCTATGTAATCGTATGAACTTATGTTATTTCTATGGGGGTAGTATATCCACGAAATCGCGACACCAGTGGCCGACTGCAAGGGTATCAATAGAAGATTACATACAGACAATATACATACTCTTACATACCGTAGTCCGGCAATGGATAAAGTCCGGACAGTTTGATATCAGACACTAGTGATCGCCCTGCCATTCACTATTTGGTCTCGGCCAAAATCTCTAAAAGAACAATCTGTCTGCCCAAGGTGTTTGTGAGTTCGATAAGGAGCATGGAGTCAACAAGAAACGGGTTGAGCGGAATTTGACTTGGGGTCGTATCATAACTAGTCGCGATTTCCATATTTGTTGCAGATTGGGAGCTGTAATAAAGGTGGCCCAGCCCAAATTCGGTAGAGAATTGCCAAGTCTTGCCGAATGTGTGCTTGAGTTTTTCGAGAGCTTCCGTGACTTGTTCGGCCGTGACGGTGGATGACTTGCCATCGTGCTCCCATGCATTTCCGCTTCTTTGCGTTTTTCCTGTGCAGCACTACTTCGTCGACTATCTATCTCCCCTGAGACGAGTACGCGAATTCTTTCGCATAAAACGGCAAAGGTTTGTCCAAAGTCTTCCATCCCTCGAGCAATGTTCATGATCCTGCGCATAAAACGATCGTTCAGGGGTGCGGTAGAACCCTGGTGACTTTCCATATATAGAATCCAGTCCGTGAAGATGTCTGAGATCAGGCGCAGTTGCTTCCAGAAGCATGCCGCCAATCTGCGAATGTACCCATTGATAGTTGAGGCATAGTTTTGACGGACAATCTCTACTGCCGATAACAGCTGCTTAAGGATCCTAATGAGGCCCCCGATTTTCTGGTGGAATGCAGTGATAACATGTTCCATGGTACACTGGGGTCATTGTGTCGCTTAATCTCAGTAGAAACGACCCCAGGGAGTATTCACTCACCCCGTAACGAGTGTTGACTTCGTCAGTAGTTTCGCCCAGCTATATCAATGTCAGATTCAAGCGGACATCGTGCGCAAAGATTGTACGCATTTGTCAAGTTCAACGAGGGAAGTGTATGCACTCCGAGAAAGATCGGTGAGCTTTTGTTTGAGCTCAGGAGTGATCGTTCCTGTGGGAAGCATTAATTGCTGGTATTCCATTCTTGGTATTGGCCAATACGTTGTAGATGGTGGAGTGAACTTTTCTCCATTTGCCATCGCACTCGAGCACCAGTGCGTGGGTCCCGTCCGCCTCTTTACCAATCTCCTCGACTGCAGCCCTATCAGCTTGTTTGTGTACTTTCATTTTCTGTACCTCTAAAGCAGCATAACAATCAGATCCCGGTTACTCTGAACCATGAGAACCCCTTGACATACCCTGTGACTGAGTCTCGCATGCTCGGGATAGTTTACGCATGAATAACTTGTATATGAACGATAGCGCCCAGGTATTACGGATGACGGACGGGCACCAACCTCCTCGATGAGCTCCTGACTTTGGTTTAAAAGCTGTTGAGCATTGTGGCTGTCTCCTATCTCGTCATTCAGCTTGTTTACCTGGTCTTCGACTATTTCGTCTTGAAACTAGAAAGTATTTCTTGCCAGTAAATCAACCAAGTACAGTGAGGAGAATGTGCTAAACATACTATGGCTATGCGTTTCGAAATGGCTTCAAAGCATTCCACGTCCCGAAGATGAGCCATTGCTTGCTCGAACTTCCTTTTCATTAACTCGGTAGTCGCTTGGGTCCAGGGATCGTCTTCTGAGATTTTGAGATCAATTGCTATGACTTCTTGCATCGTATCCTTTGAGGCCCGAGTAACCTTACGCATGGTACAAAATGCGTCGATAAACTCTGCTAAAAGAAGCTGAGCTTCGTGAGCAGTCTTATCCGCGCGAGGCATATCCCTGAACTGAGGATCAGAAGTGGAGAAGGAAAAGAGACTGTCGCCGAGCAAACTGACGGATAGTGTCGTTGTGTCATCTTCTCAAAAAATTCAAGAGACACAGCTTGAAGCCCGTCGATGGGCTCTGGATGTTTTCCAGGCTCTTCTGCAGTGGTGGAATTCGAAGTGGTAAGGCTCATGAGGACATGCGGTGGTGGTGGTAGTACTACTGGCTGACCCCGAGTCCCCAGCCTGATTTATACATGTTAACAGGCAGCAGGACCCCGGAAAATACCTACAGATGCCTGATCAGGATTTGACCTATTTTATCCTAACATTTTCAAGCAACTTTTGGCCCTGTTTTATCCTATTTTGACACAGGGTTCCAGGATTTTTTCAGTTTTATCCTAGTGCTGGTTTAGGGCTTGGGCGCTTATGCCTTTCTCATGGCTTTGATTCGGGCGCTTATTCATTCACTCAAAAATTTTGCTTCGAGTACTAATGAACAAGATACTCTAAGGGGAGAGACAACAGTAGCTATAGATATGGGATAAAAATCAATCATCAATATCTCTACGGCCTCGGCGCTGTTGAGTCAAGCCTTCAATCACAATGTTCATGTTCTTCTGCAGGTCCTTGAACACTTCGAAGTCTTGCTGCGACAATTTCAAACCGATACCACCGTTCAAAGCTGGGTCGCTTGTCAACCCATAGAGGAAGGATGAGGGATGAATGATATCAAAATGGTTCCTGCAGAAACAGGCATTCACATATGTGTCCTGGAATTCCAATCTCCACAATCAGTTCGGTTGGCTTGCCTGACAAACGAAGGTCACACGCTCCATGTTTCCAGCTTCCAGCTTCAAGCTTCAAGGATCGGTGTCCCTTCCCGCTCTCTCTTCCCTCCCCGTATTCCCTGCCGCTTGCCTCAAGCTATGGCTACTACCCAGCCAGTCGTGGTGACCTACTTCAGAATGAGCAACTGCTTGAAATCACCGTAGAGACATATTGACTCCGAATAGTTACCGCCTGAAGAACAGCCCTTCTTCCGTATAAAAGAAATAATGGAGACGCTTCGTGAGAAGCTCGAGACATTGACCTTGGCTCTAGCCTCTATCAAGAACCCTGACAAGCCCCACCGTATGGCGCCAGAACTTGAAGAAATATTAAGATCTTTGCGCGCGCTTGCGGGCAGACGATGCAATGACGCTGGTTTCCTCATGGACTCCATGCGAGACTTCTCCGCGACCTTCGTTAGGTTCTTGGATACGTTGCCATTACCTCTTGAAACCAAACAAACGCCTGAAGACACTGATGCGATTCGATTCGCGGCAAGAACGACTGCAGCGCACTGGGAAAGAGATGGGAAGGAAATGGAGAAGCTTTCCAAAGAAATCGTGTCTACAGCTAAGAAGATCACGGCTGTCGTCAACAATTGTAAGCCTAGGCAGTCTTACCCTTTCTCCGTGCTCACACCCGTCCTTTAGCCAGTCAGAATGATGCCGGAGCCATCGTTATGACTGAAACAAACTCAAAGACTGTCAATGATCTCATAAAAGTAACTCGAGAGTGCAGCGATATATTTCGTCAGATCAGTAAATTTCTCCTTGATTTGGAGAAACATTTAAAAGAAAGGAGCACAGAAGAGCAGATGGTGGCCACAGATGAAATACAAATGGTACGAGAGAGATGGAACGAGTTTAACAAGAGTCTACAGAGTCTCGACGATGATGTTTTCGTCTCTATTGCCACCCAATTACTCAAGGGTCCGTCGCTCGTCAAAGCACGAACTATGGGAAGGCTCTGGGGATCAAAAAACACCGACAGCTCAACGGTGCCTAACTCGCCAACTCTGCTGAAAGCTATCCAAGATGCAAGTGCGACAGGTGCCGAAGCTTCGGACGCACCTAGCACCTTCCCCACTCAATCCCAGCCATCCCTCGTCCAGTCATTTCTACAATGGATCATCTCTTTCTTTTCATCCAAGAAAATTTCCTAGATGGCTATGTAATACAAGATGAATTAAGAATACACGACTGGTATTGCTACGTTGTATCATTCTTGTAATTGTTTCTAATTGACGATCATCTTGACCTACAATTTGAAGTGGTCCTCCTTGATCAGGTGACTTATTCACACGGTCTATCGTACTCCCATCAGGGAATATTTCGATTCTCAATACCGGTACCTTAACTCGGAAGTAGCCTGAGTGTACCGTGGCTCAGTTTTCTGTATGTATTGACGTTTTTGTAAGGTCGTGAAGGTAATAACATGTTGACCCCATTCCCGCGCAACAGAGATCCAAAGATCCCTACCGAGTTTTTACTGACGCAGAGGTGCCTAATTTTAACTCGGCACGGAGATAGGGTAACACCCGTCCCTTGCCGCGTATATGCAGTTTTGTTTCAAGGGATGATATGATGTGAACCGGTGCGGTACTCCTCATCCAGAATGATGCAGATAATTTATATCTTTTCATTAACCTCAGCCATACAGCTGGTAGCTTTCCTTGTACTAGGCTCCTTCCGATTGTTTTAAGAGATGATGTGAACCTTGCTGGAAATATCCACCTCAAAAAAAAAAATGCTGGTGTGTGCAATGACTTGTATCACGGTTATGCGACATGCGTATCAGTACGTGTAATATGTTTCTATATCTTCCGAATGCGCCACTCACTGGGCCGGTGAGTCGATACGGCAGCTGTATTATTGAAATTATACTGAAATGTTATCAAAGATTCCAACCCTATTGTGATTGTATTGGATATTTATCGTGATTATCATGATAAAGTCTCAATAAGCCATGTGGAATATCGACGGTGCATTTCAAATTTCTTTATAATGGACTCGGAGAACACCCCTGTTTTAGCCTGCATAGAGATAAAGCCTGCAACCTTAGCCTGAGTATTATCTTGCATCTGAGCAATGGCGGAGAAGCCTGGCCTCAACACTTCTACAAACTCAACTAGTGCAAGGACAACAGAGGATCCTGTCCTAACAAGCACTTTGAATGGTATCTACTCTGAGGGCCCTCGAAAGGCTTGGAGTACAGGTAAGTGCTCCCAGACTAGACTACAATATGGGAGTTCACGCTCATTGGTCACAGTCATTGGTGCTTGTCTTGTTCAAATATGCGCTATTGGGATTGTGAGATAACTTTGCACGCCTACCAGCTGAGCTCCTGGTCCTGACTCGCTGTTTTACAGCTCTCTTCCTATGGCGTCTTTCAGGACTTTTACACAAGAGAATGGCTATCAAAATCTAGCACATCTGCCATCAGTTGGATTGGAAGTACACAAATATTCCTAGAATATTTCTTGGCCCCGATTGGAGGTGAACTGTGAGTGACCTTCAACCCTCTTTAGCAACAGGTCAATGCTCACATTTGACGTTTGACAGCCTAGACCGGGGCTACTTCCGTTCATTGGTTGTTGTCGGATGCTCCTTATACCTGTTCAGCTTCTTTATGCTTTCTTTTACAGCTCCTCAAAGCTTTTACCAGGTGAACCGTGCAATGACTGTTCGGGAACGTCTCCTCATATCACGACCAGGTATTTCTGGCACAAGCTGTCGGCATGGGTCTTGGGGTAGGAATCCTATTCCTTCCTACTTCAGTTGTTGCCATTAGACACTTCAAAAGGAATCAGGCCCTGGTAATTGTGAGAGCCTCATATACCAAAGATATTGCAGGTAGTTCAGCTGATTTTTCTTTCCAGGGTATAGTTGACTCTACTATCTCTCTGGGTGGACTCATATTTTCCAGTAAGCTTTATTACCAGCTTCCTTATTTTGTTACTAAGAGATTCTTGAGTCGTACTCAACTATCTAATCCATAGTCACCTCGGCTTTGCATGGGGAATTCGAGCAGTCACTCTCATAACACTTATTTGTTTTCTGGCAGGCGTGTTCTTGATGTCCATGCCCGGCTCGGAGAACGGCAAGAAAGAGCCAAATGCGCCCGTTCGATCCTCCTGGCGCGAGGTTGCAATCAGCGCACGGAAGGACTGGCCATATCTTTTAGTAATCGGTCAAGCCTTTACAATGTGTCTAGGCACATTTGTTCCTTCCTTTTACTTACAGCTTTTTGCCGTAACCCACGGCACCAGCAAGCAAGCCTCCTTCTACGCTCTTTCTATTTTGAACTTTTCTGGTGTTTTTGGCCGAATCATTCCCAACCATCTCGGCGATAGGTACGGCGTGCTGAAAGTGTATATCCCATGCCTTGTGACTACTGGTGAGTATTCTCCATGAAGCGGACTGCGCGTTAATCATAGGTATAACTTGAATGATAATATCTCCAATCCTAGGAGCACTCTGTTTTGCGATGCTCGGCGCTGGTCGACCCACTGGGTTGTTCCCTTTTGCAATTTTGTGTGTCACGCTCGTTGAACTATACCTCCGACCTCCACTGATCAATCGATCACCCTCGAGTATAGCTATGGTTTCTTTTTCGGAGCTAGTTGGTGGAGCCCTTAAATTGATCAAAGATTTTACTAATAATTCAAAATAGCGAACGGCATGTATCTGTCTATCATCAACTCCCTCAGCACAGGAACTTCTGCAGACCAACTATGGTATAAGTGTTCATCACAATCGGTTGAAAATAAGACACTAACTCAGAACTCAGGAAACGATGCGGTCTATCCCTAATACCACCAGCGGTTGCAGCATTGATTGGTTCCCCTATCACTGGTAGCATTCTAGGGTCAAACTACCAGTGGTGGCGTGGTATACTGTTCGCATCTGTGGGTATCTTTGTGCCATTTAATCGCGGGCAAATGTTGAACTACGTCATTCCGTTCTTTGCAGCTCACGATTCTGGTTGCAACATGCCTGGCAATTGGTGCCCAGATAATGCACACCAGGAACCGAAAGAGCACTGAGGGTAGCACCTTAGAGGGTAGTAACAGCGTATAGACTTCTCATAGAAAGAATAAGAATGGAGATCCGATATCTGACTGTACACAAACATACACAGCTCGGTGTTTACGATTCGAAGTAGGAAGCGACGAGAACAGAGTCATCTTGACATGTTGTCAGCCGCGCCGATAGCCACGTCTTCTACATTTAAATGGAAGTGATCATTTCACCTGCATTACAACCGTCAATACGGATGAACAATTTGCGGCCGCTTTTGTTCGCGTCCCGAAGAATGGGTTCCGTACTTCAATGACTCGGAGATACCTTCTCTCGCATAAATTGATGTAGCTGGTGGTGCATGTTGAGTGACAGCATAGATGCGTGTTATTTTAATTAGAAGGAGCCTTAATGTCGCAGCTATCATTACTAGTAAAGCAAGGCGTTGAGTCGGAGTTGAAGTTTTGACTGGTTATGGAAGATTGATCTTCAGGTATGGTCCTTGACGAGGTTTCCAACCAGGTTGTGAGCTGAGAACCACTGTGGTATCAAGCCCCACTCAGTGAGCGCGAAACACATTCCGGGAATGCTAATCATCACTCCTAGTAAGACTATCACAGTGGACCCACTGAACAGGCGCCAAGGTAGTACTGAATATCATGTCGAGGACGAGTGCATTTTCACTGCTGATGTCGCAGTTATTGTCGTCAGAGCACAATTGCTCGGTTATGAATCAGCAAATCTTCCGTTTCGTTCTCCCTCCACCGGTACAACTCGTCTGCAACCTAACAATGGCTGACAAACCCAGCCTGATCTGTTTGATTCGCCTCAGTGAGTCAGGAAGACCACATTACAGACGATTAGTAGAACTTGATCATGCTGTGTCGGTTGAGGGGGCCCGAGTCGCATGGAGTCGTAGAAGTACCGAAAGAGTTATAGGTTTTCTCTATGGAAAACGTGTGATCAGTGTTGTTTTCTGGCGGGTTACATGTGGAAAGCAGTTATACCGTACAGAGGCCGACAACAAGCGTAACAGGTTAGATATTCAAATTAAAGTTGTGTAACGGATTCCTCCCCTTATTTCGAATATCTATTTTTTCTTTCTATGTTCTACCCATGAACGTCGCTATCCGGCTGGCACCTCAACATGAAGAACAGTGTGAAGTCAAGGATGCTGGTCGAAGACTCATCTGCCGCTGGCCCTCGTATATCCCCTGTCTATGAAATCAGCAGTACCAGAGGAGTAAGCAACCTTGCAGATTGTGGCATGCAAAGAAAGTAGCTCAGACGATGGGACAGGAAGGTGTTCGGAATCTTGGGTTGATAACTTGACAAATTGGGACGTGCTCAGGCTCTGATAGGGAGGACCGTCTGAATAAAACTTGACTTCGTGGCGGTCTTCCTCATCCTGGAGCGACGCAGTGCTCGGTGAGCGATATGGTTCAGAAATTACCTGGGGGAGACCCACCGCGGCTTTAAAATAGAGTTCGAGCTGGTCAAAATAATCGTGGATAACCATGCCCAGAGTCAAGGTATTGGTCAGGGGGAGTGAACCTCAGATCCCACAACCTTCAGGATGTCATAGCGGAACTGCTTGAAGATGGTAACTATGGAATCCGCGTAGTCATGCTGAGCACCGTAGAGTGAGTTACTCGCCGCAATGCGAGAATCTACGGGCCCATGCCTTGGGATTACTTTCGGTTTTCTGTTTCATGTTGTGGATTAGACCTTCCGGAATGGTGTGGGCGCACTGCAGATGTTCCATACATTCATGATATCTCCGTTTATGACATGAGGTGGGGCATGCTGGCCAATGACACCCGTTACGCCACAACATTGTGGATTAGACCTTCCGGAGTGATGTGGGCGCACTGCAGATGTTCCATACATTCATGATATCTCCCTTTATGACATGAGGTGGGGCATGTTGGTCAATGACACCCGCTACGCCACATTTCCAATTATCTAGTATGAGAACCTGCGCGAAACACGGGCTAGGGATGAATTTGTGGATGTAGCCCTACTGACACGATTTTTGACACACGTGTATCTCCTCATAGGGGCTATGGTAACTTCTGCTTTCACCTTTTTCCAATAGGCCTCCCAGTCGAAGGGGGATCTCGATTGAGGAGTACTGGTTTGAGGTGTTCG
>KQ962076.1:289028-317414 GCA_001563735.1 Leucoagaricus sp. SymC.cos
GAGTATTCTCCATGAAGCGGACTGCGCGTTAATCATAGGTATAACTTGAATGATAATATCTCCAATCCTAGGAGCACTCTGTTTTGCGATGCTCGGCGCTGGTCGACCCACTGGGTTGTTCCCTTTTGCAATTTTGTGTGTCACGCTCGTTGAACTATACCTCCGACCTCCACTGATCAATCGATCACCCTCGAGTATAGCTATGGTTTCTTTTTCGGAGCTAGTTGGTGGAGCCCTTAAATTGATCAAAGATTTTACTAATAATTCAAAATAGCGAACGGCATGTATCTGTCTATCATCAACTCCCTCAGCACAGGAACTTCTGCAGACCAACTATGGTATAAGTGTTCATCACAATCGGTTGAAAATAAGACACTAACTCAGAACTCAGGAAACGATGCGGTCTATCCCTAATACCACCAGCGGTTGCAGCATTGATTGGTTCCCCTATCACTGGTAGCATTCTAGGGTCAAACTACCAGTGGTGGCGTGGTATACTGTTCGCATCTGTGGGTATCTTTGTGCCATTTAATCGCGGGCAAATGTTGAACTACGTCATTCCGTTCTTTGCAGCTCACGATTCTGGTTGCAACATGCCTGGCAATTGGTGCCCAGATAATGCACACCAGGAACCGAAAGAGCACTGAGGGTAGTAACAGCGTATAGACTTCTCATAGAAAGAATAAGAATGGAGATCCGATATCTGACTGTACACAAACATACACAGCTCGGTGTTTACGATTCGAAGTAGGAAGCGACGAGAACAGAGTCATCTTGACATGTTGTCAGCCGCGCCGATAGCCACGTCTTCTACATTTAAATGGAAGTGATCATTTCACCTGCATTACAACCGTCAATACGGATGAACAATTTGCGGCCGCTTTTGTTCGCGTCCCGAAGAATGGGTTCCGTACTTCAATGACTCGGAGATACCTTCTCTCGCATAAATTGATGTAGCTGGTGGTGCATGTTGAGTGACAGCGTAGATGCGTGTTATTTTAATTAGAAGGAGCCTTAATGTCGCAGCTATCATTACTAGTAAAGCAAGGCGTTGAGTCGGAGTTGAAGTTTTGACTGGTTATGGAAGATTGATCTTCAGGTATGGTCCTTGACGAGGTTTCCAACCAGGTTGTGAGCTGAGAACCACTGTGGTATCAAGCCCCACTCAGTGAGCGCGAAACACATTCCGGGAATGCTAATCATCACTCCTAGTAAGACTATCACAGTGGACCCACTGAACAGGCGCCAAGGTAGTACTGAATATCATGTCGAGGACGAGTGCATTTTCACTGCTGATGTCGCAGTTATTGTCGTCAGAGCACAATTGCTCGGTTATGAATCAGCAAATCTTCCGTTTCGTTCTCCCTCCACCGGTACAACTCGTCTGCAACCTAACAATGGCTGACAAACCCAGCCTGATCTGTTTGATTCGCCTCAGTGAGTCAGGAAGACCACATTACAGACGATTAGTAGAACTTGATCATGCTGTGTCGGTTGAGGGGGCCCGAGTCGCATGGAGTCGTAGAAGTACCGAAAGAGTTATAGGTTTTCTCTATGGAAAACGTGTGATCAGTGTTGTTTTCTGGCGGGTTACATGTGGAAAGCAGTTATACCGTACAGAGGCCGACAACAAGCGTAACAGGTTAGATATTCAAATTAAAGTTGTGTAACGGATTCCTCCCCTTATTTCGAATATCTATTTTTTCTTTCTATGTTCTACCCATGAACGTCGCTATCCGGCTGGCACCTCAACATGAAGAACAGTGTGAAGTCAAGGATGCTGGTCGAAGACTCATCTGCCGCTGGCCCTCGTATATCCCCTGTCTATGAAATCAGCAGTACCAGAGGAGTAAGCAACCTTGCAGATTGTGGCATGCAAAGAAAGTAGCTCAGACGATGGGACAGGAAGGTGTTCGGAATCTTGGGTTGATAACTTGACAAATTGGGACGTGCTCAGGCTCTGATAGGGAGGACCGTCTGAATAAAACTTGACTTCGTGGCGGTCTTCCTCATCCTGGAGCGACGCAGTGCTCGGTGAGCGATATGGTTCAGAAATTACCTGGGGGAGACCCACCGCGGCTTTAAAATAGAGTTCGAGCTGGTCAAAATAATCGTGGATAACCATGCCCAGAGTCAAGGTATTGGTCAGGGGGAGTGAACCTCAGATCCCACAACCTTCAGGATGTCATAGCGGAACTGCTTGAAGATGGTAACTATGGAATCCGCGTAGTCATGCTGAGCACCGTAGAGTGAGTTACTCGCCGCAATGCGAGAATCTACGGGCCCATGCCTTGGGATTACTTTCGGTTTTCTGTTTCATGTTGTGGATTAGACCTTCCGGAATGGTGTGGGCGCACTGCAGATGTTCCATACATTCATGATATCTCCGTTTATGACATGAGGTGGGGCATGCTGGCCAATGACACCCGTTACGCCACATTTCCAATTATCTAGTATGAGAGCCTGCGCGAAGCACGGGCTAGGGATGAATTTGTGGATGTAACCCTACTGACACGATTTTTGGCATACATGTGTCTCCTCATAGGCGCTACGGCAACCTCTGCTTTCACCTTTTTCCAATAGGCCTCCCAGTCGAAGGGGGATCTCGATTGAGGAGTACTGGTTTGAGGTGTTCGACTCTTGAACAATCGAACTAAGTCAGACGCGTAAGACAGGTTGACATGCAAATAGTGAACGTATCAAACACAGAACCTACAAGGCAGGATGTCATTTATTTCGAAGGTTTTGCCAAGATCGGCGAGGGAGGTGGCGTCATCCTTCCAAGGGATATAGACCTGGCGACCTCAGAACGAACGTTGATATTAGGCGCATGGAGCAACAAGAAGCCGGTAGTTCTAACATGGTGCAGTGCGTCACTGTCTGTGGCGGGTGTCTCTTCGTGTTTGAGGCAAATTTCGTAGGCATAGAGGACTTGGGCATCATGATCTGCATCGGCCATAAATTGTTCCTTTGCTAGAGTAGTGATCTCGGGAAGCCAAGTTGACGTAATGCTAACTCGCGCAAGGTGGGTTGAATGTTGAGGTCGAGGTCAGCAAAAGGGGGCTCGTTATCGAGATGTTGAAACATTGGCCAAGTGCTTTACTCAAGTCCTGGCCTATTCATATCCCGGATCATTGGGTTCCCACGCGTGGTCCGCCATTTCGGCTTCAGCTTCGCTACATAGCAATCAAGTAACAGCGCAGTAGACGTTGAGTCTCAAGAGCATATTCCATCCGTGAAAGGTGCTTCTGCCTTTGATTCAAGCCAAATATTAGCAGCTCCCGTCATGGCCCAAGATTCAAGAAAATTCACCCCTTCTAGTTCACCGAACGAACCACAGAGTGAAACCCTTTTTAGCAGAGTCGAAAAAGTCTCCATTCAACTATATCGCTAAACATCGTTTTCCCACTCTGCCGCAATATGACGAATCTATCGAATCTGAGCACAAGAGTTGACCCCTTGGCGACTTGGCCTCTCCAGTATGTGAGGTGTTATCTAAATATCTTCATCCTTGTTCACTAACGACTGCACTGTATGGCACTAGATCTCACTGGAATGAAACGCACATCAATCTGCTCCAAATCACCACGCTCATGCCTCGAGGGCAATGCGAATGCACCCCAGCCTCGTGGCGTCCACTGGTTACGCGCAGCCTGCATCGCAAGTGCTATTCCATTTCACTATCCTCGCTCAGGATTGACATCGGGCGCCAATTGAGCTGGTATTAAAGTCGGTCACCCTGGCACAGCAGTCATTGTCCTCATCTCTCCCCAGCCTTAATGCTGCCCCAGCTAGTGGATTCGGTAAAAGTTGCTCTTGGGATTGTACCAGTCGTTGCACCCATACCCGGTGCTGCAATCGGCGCAGCTTTTGCCCATGAAATCATCCAAATCTGCGAAGATGTCACCTACCAAAGGGTACGTGAATTATGTTAAGATATGTTTTCTCCGTCGCCAAAATTATTCTCTTCTGTACTTTAGGATCAAGCAAAGGCGATTGGAAGAAAGAGTCTCGAATTGGCAAACGTTCTTGAGGAAGCTTCGAGCACTTTAGAGGGGAATCAGGCATTGCGAGAACGTGTTGATCAGGCTCGTTCGTGAGTCTAACAAGTGGTTGCTTTGGTTCCCAAAATCGCTGAGTGTTGACATCTAATTAGTGCACTAGAGAAGACTCATAGTCGTGCTCGCAAATGGGCAAGCCATGGTCGCTTAACTCAGTTCCGTAAGTATAGTTGTCGTACTGTCTTCGGTTCAGTGAATTTGACGCATATAGTACTCAGTGCACCGTGCTGAGATGGGCAAACAAATGAATCAATGTACTCGAGAGTTGGACACTGCAGTCCAGTCTTTCACGGTAAGATGGTGTTCACCAGCTGCTCTTTCCCACTAATAGAACTCTTGCAGATGGGGTTCGTCGATTTTAATTTCTTGAAGTCTGCTTTTTACCTCATAAACAGCGCCCAAATTGATGTCGCACGCGGGATGGACGAGAATCAAAAACTTATGGAACTTCGCTTTGTGCAGACCCAAGAACTACTCGTTCAAATAGCTCAAAACCAGATAGACTTGCGAAAATACATGGCAACACTTCAGGACGGGAAAGCATCGGAACTGGTGGAATCTGGTCAGATGGTGCGTGTACCATCCAACAATCAATGCAGGGTCCATTGACACGTCTCCGGCAGGCGTTGAAGCAGATGCGAGAAGAGTGGCAGACGCTCACCTCCGCAAGCACCGAACCTTCGTCTGCCCTTGCAGTCATAAAGAATGTCAAGACTGATCAGAAATATCGTGACATGCAACGAGGCCTTGCGAAGCTTCAGGAAATGGCGGCTATTCTCCCTCCTGTAAAGATCCTTAACGGAGAAGTGGAAAAAATAGGTGACGTGGCTATTGCTGGTGGAACGACTTGTGATATCTGGAGAGGTGCTTGGTTGGGAGAGAAGGAGGTGGATTGGGTTCCTTCGTCATTTCTCTGGTTTTCGCTGACGACTCACGTGACAGGTCGCTCTCAAGGCTATGAGGCACATCAAGGTCGATGATGAGGTTGCCCAGAGGGTACGTCATTCTATCCATAGCATTGATCGCTTGAAGCTGACTCTCCGTGCAGCGTTTTGTCCGCGAGATCGACTTATGGTCGAAACTCTCTAACGAACACATCCTCCAGTTTTATGGTATCGTGACGGACTTGGGATCTCATCTATACATTGTAAGCATGGCATCACTTGATCTCTGGTTCATCTAACGCAACGTGCTCCAGGTGTCCCCCTGGCTCAAGAACGGCGGTGTCCTCGAGTAAGCGAGCGAATATCTGAAAAAATATTCTCATCTGAGATTAGTTCAGGTACCTGAAGAAGAATCCTCAGGCGGACAAAATGCATCTGGTGAGTTTTGTTCCATATTACATTCGAGCAGGGAGGGCTGAGGCACGTTTCAGCTTCGAGGAGCAGCTGAAGGGCTGCGCTACCTACATTCTCAAGGATTGATTCATGGAAACAGTGAGTAATGTCGGTCGCCTTCTTCTATCCTCAACCGCTAACAGAAATAACTCGATGTCAAGTCAAATGCGTGAGCATCCTCTTCAAAACTCACACTCAATGTAATAGCTGATCCTTCTCAGTCCAACATCATGGTTTCAGACTCTGTGAGTGGATTGTGTGCACCCTTATCAAGTACTACCAACTCAACCCGATGACAGGGAGAAGCCTTGATTAGTGATTTCGGAATGGCCAAAGTAATTGAAGATATGACGCAGACACCCATGTCAACCACAATAGCAAGAGCCGGAAGCACACGATGGCTAGCTCCAGAAATCGTCCACGGAGAACGTCCATCCAAAGCATCCGATACGTACTCCTTTGCTATGGCCATGATCGAGTTGTTCACAAGAAAGGCACCATTCCCTGAGCACAAGTCTGATGCTGCTTTTATCAAAGCGCTCACACTGGAGAATGCAACGCCCAGACGACCAGAGGGTATTAATGATCTGCTTACTGATGATCTGTGGGCTTTGACGGTTCGTTGCTGGTCCAAGGATCCTGCTTCACGTCCTAGTATGGGGGAGGTCCTCGCTATATTGAAAGGCGGTTTGGTAGCATCTACTGAGCCTGTGTGATCTAGATGTTCTCCTGGCATTGGCCTTTATCCATCTGTGCATCGCTGTATTTATCACACCCGCTTTCTCTTTTCTCCCTGCCTTCACACCTGTTATCGCACAAGACAGTGATATCCCGATAACCCCGATTAGCATGACATAATCTTTCATTCTAGTCTCAGAATACCAGACGATGTATCATAGTAGAAGTACACTCGAACATGACGTATGCTCAAAATATACTTAGCCATGAGAACGTGAATCTCAATCTCCAGAAATTTCTTGAACAACCAGGTGAATCATCTTCAGTGTGGATTGATTGAATGGAGGGCGTATGCGCTCGCCGCTCCGAAAGCGGCACCGAGGGATGGGATCTACGCGACCGGTTCCCCGAAAGGCACAGCTTCTGGTGTGCGGCGAGCAGCTGTGGCGAATAGCACGATAGTGGGAGATATGCAGCGAATGCTCGCATGCAAAGTTTCGTCGAGACGATCTATTTGACAAGTTCAGACTACTGCACTTCCAAAAAATAACGAATACACCACTCACCAATTGAACTTAGCCAACTCGCGGAGGTCCGCCTCTACCTCTCCCACCACGTCCACCACGTTTTCCACCTCTTCCTCCATTCACATAAGGAGGCGGGGCTCCACCCTCAACTTGAGCTCCAGCCGGTACAGCAAGTACACTTGCACCATTCGCATCAGGACCAGTAGCGGCAGACGCCGGATTTCCTTTCTGATGGCGAGACCTCTTGGGCGATGTCGGCGGGTTAGGTTTCTCTTGAGAGGCGTTCTCTCGGGGAGTCGCAAGGTTAGCAGGAGCGGCTTCCTTACCTTTCTCCCTACGCTTTCGGTCACCAGTCACACCGACACCACTCAATGCAGCCTCGAAGTGTCTGGATCCCAGTCCGAGAACTGGTCTGCCACGCCTGGCGGGTGCAGGAGCAGCAGGCGCAGGTGTAGTATCTTGAGCCGGGGGCTGGGCAGGGGTAGCAGGTTTTGGAGGCGCCGGGGCGGCAGTCGGGGTGGGAGCACGAACGGCGTCTTTAGGTGCTGCGGCTGGGGTCGCAGCAGCATTCGGTGGAGCTGGATTAGCCTCTTTGGAAGCCTTTGCACCATGTTTGCGGCCAGGACGAGCGGGAGACGGTTGTGGTTTGGCTGAAGGCGTATTACCCTTTTGAGCGGGTGCACTGGCAGCGCTTGGTTTGGCTTGAATTTGGACTGGTTTCGGCGGAAGAGGAACACCTCCTTTCTTCCCCTTCTTTCCAGCTGCTACAGCAGCTTCTGCTGCTCGAGCGGCTTTTCTCTTCTCTTCTTTCGCTGATGAACCTTTCAATAGGTCTTTGTAGTGGGCGTGGTTCCGGATGATTGCTTCCTTGTCTTTCTGAGCTTGTTTCTCGACTTTGAGCGCTTCCAAAAGTGGAGTAGTCTTTGGTGGGGAAGGAGGACGAGTGGATGCGACTAGAATATGGTCAATTGATAGTTAGCTGGAATTTACGGGAGGAGCGTACTTAGAGTTTCGATTGAAACTGGCTCGGTGGTTGAAGGTGCCTTCAGTGATTCGATGAAGGAGATATAATCTTCGTCTGAGGACAGTTAAATAGGTCCATGATTGATCAGGTTCGCGTACCTTTCTTGATTGTTGCGTGACGAGAGTCAGGCTTCTTCTTTTCCCCTGGGACCTTCTGATACGGAGCATACTCGACGACGGCATATGACTCGTTTCCTGCGAAAGCAATGAGGCAAGGTTTCCGTATGTGTAGACGTATCGTACCAGCTTTATCTACAAATTTATGCCCGTCATATTCACGACCAAAAACCAACAAGTGGTCAGGGGTTTTGAACGCGATATATGCGCGCGATGGTACGTTTTCCTTGTTCGCCCTGTAAAACCTAAGCCCCTGTTCTTCCTGAATGAACATTTGAACGTACCGTTTTCTAGGTTTCCCGGAATAATAGGCTTTCCACGAAACCGACTCTTCTGTAACCCAGTTTGAAACACTCTGCCAGAATATATCCTCGGGTAAATTGGGCGGTAACCGGCGAACGACGACCTTGAGTCGTTCCCCTGGAAGCTGGGCTTTCTCCTTGGTTTCCCTGTCTTTATCTTTATCCTGGTCTTTTGACTTCTTCTTTGCTTTTGACGGGGTTACCGGGTGTGCAGGAGTGGGTGTGGACATAACACCGTTAGGTCCACCAGATGAGTAAGAGTGGTACCTGCACAATGCGAATGATCAGCTATTCGGTCACAGCCGATGAGATTGCCGGAGCTGCCATCAGGGATTCGAGGCGGAGATTAAAGTTTATGATGACCTCCGAAACCCAAAATTCTTTCTCACTCAACGACGATGTAACTACATCCCTCACCCGATTTTTCTCGTGCCGATACCGGGCTTCATTATTTCATTCTATTATCTGGTGAGTATTTCTACCCTTTTTCGTAAAGTATCTTCTATGATGAACAAAACATCACATTATCAAGCTCAACAGTCTTAGGGAGTAATCCCTTTGCTGACCCATACTTCTGCAATACTGAATCTTTTCCTTTTCTTATATCAGTGACGTGAAAATGTTTGATGCTGACTCTTCATTATGACAGATCCCTCCGTGTTTCTAGAGACAAGTTTTGGGGCCAACTCGATCGACTTGCTCTTTATTTTTTCTGTGACTTATTGTTGAGAGGGTGACCTCGGATGGAATATAAATTGTTATTTTTACTGCGGTTTTCAAGTTTCGTGCCTTGAGAGCTTGAAACGAGGTTCCAGTCTGTGACCCAGACGATCAATATCGGTTGGTGTTGCTCGGCGTGGGAACCCATCACTGCCTCCGAGCTTTAGAAATCATCTTACCATAAACCTCCACTCCTCACTCATTCGTCGTCCTCAATGCCAAGAGCCCGAAAGTCGAAGACAGAAAAGGTTGTAGATGCAGTAGAAAGTGTAGTAGAAGGAGCAGAAGAGGCAGCGGCAGAAGTTGCTGGCAAGGCTGTTGAAGTTGCAAAAGACGTTGCACATGCTGCAGAGGAATACGCCGAGTCAATGGTCACCGTCGAAGAAGCCACTGAGGGAACGACGAATAGCACACCCGAATCAGAGGACAAGGATATGAAGTCGGCAGAGGAAGCTGAGAGTAAGAGGTTGACTATGGAGGAACGAGAAGCGAAACTTGCTCAATTGAGGAAGAAATTTGTATGCGTTTCAGTCATCTCACTTGCGAGAAGCAAACCAGACAAACCCTGCTCATTCAAGGCATCTCGTTCTATTTTATTTAGGCTGCTTCGACACGAGCAAACCGTGAAACTCTGGTAGAAGAGAGCGCAAAGGCTAAGCTGAACGCAAGGGAGGTAGCAAGACTAGAACGCCAACGGAAACTCGCAGAGACGCTGCGACTGAAGGCTGATGCTGAAGAGCGAGGCGAAGACGTCGAGCGTCAGAAGAACTGGGAGTGGACGATCGAGGATAACGACAATTGGGAGAAGAAACAAGCACGGAAAAAGCGGAGAGCCGATTTCGAGTTTCATGGTGAGTATTCATGGGATTTGACCACGATTGTCGCTCATGTCGTCTGTAGATGATACCCATGCCGCCCGGAGAAAGTACAAGAAGGACTTAGATCTACTTGAACCAGACCTTGAGGCATACAACCGGCAAAAGGCTTTGGCCACGAGTGGAGCTCTTACCACCTTCGATGCCTCTGGCAGTTCCTCCGCAGTACAGGTGAGTCCTCGCCGTTGTGAGATAGTTACATACCCCTGACCTCGAAGTTAGGCAACGGGCTCTGTCGAACAACGGCTTGCGCATGAAAACCTGTACCGAGATTCTTCGACACTTATTTATGGCGACAACAAGCCGAGCGAGGAAGCTATTGATCGTGTGGTCGGCAAGATTAACAAAGAGTATGTCTCCCATTTCCTCTCCTCTTGACCTGGCATACTGATTAATAAACAGCATCGACAAACGTGGCAAGTTCTCGCGGAAACGCCTCAATGAGGTCGAGGGCGACATCACGTACATCAACGAGCAGAATCGGGTGTTCAACAAGAAGGTAAGGCTTTACCTTGGCCCATGCCGCTCAATCATTCATTGCCAATGTTTTCAGATTGCTCGTTATTACGACAAGTACACTGCCGAAATTCGTGCCAGCTTCGAACGAGGAACCGCTTTGTAATCCGTGTATCATACTTCTACTTCCTAGAGATGCTTACGGTCCGTTGTATACTATATGTTCGAATATTTTGTTGCAATTCATCTACTCAGAACACTACCAATCCAATTGGGTTTTCCCTTAATATACAGAAAAATCCTTAGCGCCAAATCGCACTTCACAACATCAATACATATTTATTTCTTCCTAATGCGCATACATTCCTAACACGAACCTGTCTAGCGGGAGAGGGCAGTTGTGTCCTCTCACGAGCGATCTTCACGATGGCTTTATGGAGCACATACCCAAATCAAGCTAGGCGGGCATGCAGATCTGTCTGAAGTTTTTTTGGCTCAGTCAATTCCGCTACGTCCCAAGTTCGGGCAAATTCACAGTCAGACGAGTGGGTCGGTTTAACGGGATCTTCCAGGAAGCAACCACACGAGATACTGTACCGATGAAAAGAAGATTTACCACCGACAGCTTCTCAAGGGGAACCCGAACTTTTGGATCCCAAAGACACCTTCTAGGTCGATACCTCGAGTGGTCAAGTAATATTACTCAGGAATGGAAGAGGACTAATCCTCCCTCATCCGATGGATGACGTTGAGCCGTTTGTCGTGCGATTTTGACCCAATTCCCGAGGCTTTGTCACAATCTAGGGCGCAAAATAATGTATATGCTGCGCTTGTCATTTTCTCCTGCCACAGCTTCAGAATCTCTATCGGTATATCCCTCTTCTTCTTTATTTAGCCCGATCTCTGTGTGATTATACAACGACTTCTGATGGTAGTTTTCCATAGAGTCGAGTCGACATAGTAGCAGCTCACTTTTTTTTCGTGCACTGAGCTGAGTCTTAGAAATGGTGACAGTGCCGCAACCCTTCTGCCTGCCTCGTTCCTCAATGGTTGCTAGTTCAATCCGTAAATCGTGCGACTTCTCACATTGTTATTCTAACTCAGACTCTACTTATCACACAGCAACCAATGGCTGTGGGCTACTAATCGCCGACGGTGGCGCCGTTATCTAAAGTCAGTGTAAGGTCAAAACCGCATATCGATATTGTAAGAATCTGCAAGGCACCAAGGGCGGTGATGGCTCGTCACCGAGTAGGATGCATACTCCAAATGCTCCGTGTTGTAGACAATACGACTGTTGCTCCTATTCGTTTTTTTCCTCAATAGGCACTAACTCGGTACCCTAATCTCGGCATCTAGCCTTCAGAGCGCGGCAAGCTAAAAATACTCGAGTAGCCTTCATCCGCAGTTTCGATCGTCACACTGGCACCACTTCGCAGTTTTCTCAACTCGCCTCACAACGGTACATCCTTGGCCTTTGTAATTCAACCATACCTTGGCTCATCTTGTATTACACTCTTTAAAAGCCTCTTGCTCCACTGCAGAGTAAAATGAAGGAATTTAGATTTCATATCGGTAACGCGCTACAGAGCACGTTTTGACATAGTGCCTTGCTCCATTAGCCTCTGGTTGATATCTACACCCGGAAATTACGCAGCAGGCAAACTCTCAAGGTGGAGCGTCGGAAATTAAAGTGCACAGATCTTACATACTATAGCGAAACGGGAACGACGAGGACGGCTATGCTGATTCAGCGCACCTTTCCGATGATCGTACGAGTCTACGAGATACGTTGGGGGCCCAGGTGTACGGCGCCAGACCAAGAGTGGATATTGGCTCCTTGTCGCCAAGCAATGCTGCTCGCACCACCCAAAGTGGATCGCCACAGGAAATATCATATATAAGAATGAAAGGTGTGTACAATGACACTCATCTCATTTCCTTCATTTAACATTATTGTTGTCGAGAGGTCCATCATGAACTCATTCTTCAAAACATTGATTGCTCTTTCGCTACTTGCACCAGGGCACCTGTTCACTTTGGCTGGTCCAGTAAAGGTGCGCTTTCAATGGTTGTTTCGAACCGTAACGTGGTCCTGACTATCTGGAATTTTCAAGCGACAAGATGATGGTATCTCTACTGACGCCACTTCGACCACGCCTCTAGCATCGTCCCAACTAGCCTCCTCAACACCAACCTTCCCCTCTGACTCGGATACATTCTCTGTCCCTACTGCCTCTCCATCCGATTTCCCCTCAGATCCTACCTCGACCCCCAGCTGCAGTTGCCAAATGACAGACATGAACCCCATCCCGGTGTTCAGCAGTGGTACCCCTGTCGACCCTCCCGCTCCAACCGACACTATGATCCCAACTTGGAGCGATGGGTCTCATTGCCATCATCACGGTGGCATGCCGAACCCCAGTGACGGATTCCCCGGTGGTTTGGGCGGTGACAACTCTACTCCCACTGGTGACATTCCTTATCCCGGCGGTGCCATGCCCACTCCCCCGAGCACTCTCACTGCAGTCAGTGTGCCTTTCCCCAGCGACACTTCGCCAGCTCCTCCAAGCACTGCAACTGAAGTCGGTGTTCCTGCCTTCAGTGACTCCTCAGCGGAGCCTACTCCCCTTAGCACTGCGACTGAGGTCGGCACTCCATACCCCGGTGACGCCTCGCCTACTCCCCCTAGTACGCTGACTGCGGTCAGTATCACTGACCCCACAGACGTTCCAGAAACGTCCGGCGGGGAGAGCACTGCTATTCCTACGAGCTCCACTGTAACAGACTCTGAGGACCCTGCACCTACTAGCACCTAATTTGTCTTGTCATTCGCAATTGCATTGCTTGTAGCATTTCCCTACTCGCAGACTACTGGACAGAGCCTGTAATCGCCCACATTATACGGACTCATATTTTAGAAGTATTGATATGTATGGATCCTCCAGTAGTTAGAGATTATTCTATGGACATTGTGTCAGTGAGGACCTTGAGATGACGACCCCTCTACGTTCTCAGAGATAGGTCTTCCAAATGATCCTTGACCATAATTATCGTAATCACGGAAATCCGAGGGAAAGATGTACATCTACCTGGATCTTTCAAGTTGTATACCGTGAAATGTTCATCTCATGAGTATTCTGGTCATTTTGACCCCTCTCGAGAGTCTACGCTTCAAAGCTAGTGTTTTCGTGCCTGCCGCCGATGTACCACCGCTTCCGGAGTTTTAATTAACCAGGGTCTGTATTTTCAAGTTTGTGCCTAAAGTTTTCAATTGCCCATTTTCGCTCCTTTCACGCGCGGCTATGCATATGTTGTCCTGTCCGATCACAAAAGACAACATAGTTCAGTCTGACTACGGGAGACTATGCTTCACGTATTATGGCAGTGTATCGCGCAAAAAAGGTGTACAGGCACAACCCAACTGCAGGCGTCTTGAACATTTTTCTGAAGTTTCTGAGGTAAAGCGCCACGGCGTCGGAAGGGATTTAGTTATCACAGGTCTGATTTTGAGCGGTAGATAGCTCTATCGACACATCCTATCTATACCTGTCTTAAATCCAAGTTTGAGAGTACTTGGTATTTTCAGTGAAAAGCAAACTTCAACTGGTCAACTCCTGATCTCCAGCCAACATGCGATCATTGATAGTATGTGGCAGGGATCCACACAGGCTTTCCAAAAAGCTCTGTAATTCTACACCATGTGTGAGGCTGCAGACAAAATGGGCAGCCCTTCTTGTCTACTGCCTTTGTGCAAACAGAAAGTCATGACGGACCACATCCCAATCGAGTCGGCGACTCATCAACACGTAGTTAAATGCACCGTGAGCTTCGCGCGCTAGCGCCGAAGATCGGCGTCTTTCGTTTTATTTTGTTAATCAACAACCTATTACTGCGGTGCTCGATCGCAGTCCGCGAACGGAGACCGGCGTCTCGGAATGTTCCGCCAATGAAGGAGCGATTGTTCTCCCAGTGCTGTTCCTCCTCTCGACCATCATCATGTCGACACAATATCCCATCCCTCTCACTTCCATCAATCCCTTCTCATCTGGACAAGATACTTGGAGGGCATACGACGTGTGTCTCGCCCTTCAGTCATTGCAGGAATGGAAGATATTCAAATCCGACCTTGAAAAACCGATCTCCAAACCTATCCTACTTGACATGAACCCTCCTCTTGTTGCTCGTGTGTTGGGTCACGCTCTGGTTTTGGCTCCCAATGAAAACGGCCGAGATGCTTTAACCCGTGAAATTCTTGGTTGTAATGGCGATCACGAGTTGTTGGCTGGGCTTGCTCACTTGTACGTGAAAGGACTGATTCGTGTCTGTGGGTTATTTCGAACATTGTATCCGCCTTCGAGGCTTTTGACTTGCCTGGAGTCAAGAATCCAAAGGGTCCTACACCTGCAATTTCAGTTGATCAGAGCCCCAGACTATCCTTCACGCAAGCTGTACAGGAACAGGATCCCCATATACTCCGACACTCTTTGACTAGCTCCAAGGAATTGCGAAGCCGTGTAATTGAATTTTTTGATTTCGTTATCCTGTCGCTAACGTGTAAGGCTAGATCCTGTTCCGTGACAAAAACACTTGTATCCTCACTGGTGCTAAGGAGGGATCGCTCCTCGAACCATCGGACATTGACTATATGTTTGAGCATGGAATTGGGGCCGAATCAACGACTGTGTCTCACATCATAAGCCAATCCATATCGGACGAGATCCAGGGAAATTCACGAAAGGTTCAAGAAAAGGTATACATCCTTGTGTCATATATACCTAGTGTGATTGCTCATTATATTTGTTTTGAGTTTGAGTGGGCGAAGAGTGCAGCAGCGATAATAGAGCGGTTTGGAGGCTTCTCACCGCACGATATCCTTGGCGGGGATGTTCTCAATAGCCCTGCAAATGCTTTCCTCTCAACCTTCGCACCGCATGCAGAATTCGACCGCCTCTCCATATGGCTAGAATCGGCTAGAGTAACCCCGTTTACTTTTTTTTTTCGTGTCCTTGAAATAACTTACCATTTTATCATTAGGACGTCAATGACCTGGAGTTACCCGATGTCTACAACGTCAACCATTACAGAGACAAGCGCTGGCTCTCCCTCATAGGCAGGGGAATTAAAGAGCAAGTCAGGTTCACATCTGCGACTACTGATGATGGCGTGTTTATCCCCCCTCCTCATCGCTCTCTCCTTGCTCTTCACGCCGCATGTGCTAGGATCGCTCATATGTCTGGCGCCGCAGAATATCTGGATTACCTCTATCGAGAACCTGACTCAATCATGACTATGACGGAATCAAATGCTCCGGCTGAGTTGACGCGAATTCTAACAGCACTACAGCTGGCCCCTGCCAAAGCTTGATGGCCGTTTTGCTTCCCTTTCCCGATGTTTTCAGCCCTTACCATCGTTTTCTTTCCCTGACCGTATTGCTCTGCATCCTTATTGTGTTCTTTTTCGTGCTTTGGTCGGTTTTAACTTAGCCTGTTTGTTTAACGTAGGTTATATGGAACGTGAAATGTCCTTCAAGGGAAAGAAGTTCGCTGTGGAGATTTTGACTGCACGAGATTTTTTAAGATGTCTTCACGAGGATCAGCCGTGGATGTGTTCAAGGATAAACTGCCGGTTGAACGAGGTCTGTCCTCTGGTATCGCGAGCTAGTTGTCTTGAGATATTGCAAAAGACAGGTACTTAGACTACCGAACTGTGTAGTGATTTGTGACCGTAGCAATCATACTCGCACTGCTCAGTGGTTTTCGTTCGACGATCGCAAAACCTTAGTATCCGAGTTATAAATACTTGATATTAGTTTGAGGTTGGGCTTGTGCTGCGGGGTAACCTCGTTTCTTAAAGTTTCAAGCTTCAAACTTCGCCTGGGTCATCGAAAGTAGAAAAAGCGAACACACTATGGACATTGTGTCAGTGAGGACCTTGAGATGACGACCCCTCTACGTTCTCAGAGATAGGTCTTCAGTTGTGAACAAGCGCGTCAAAAATGTGGTGAATTCTGGGAGCCTGGGGACACACAGTGCGATAAACCTATATAAAAAAGTCTACCGTCAAGGCACGAATGAGTTACGAAACGCAGGAGGGAGAGATAGGAGAGGGAGGTGACCAGCCTAATGACATCAAATGATCCTTGATCATAATTATCGTAATCACGGAAATCCGAGGGAAAGATATACATCTACCTGGATCTTTCAAGTTGTATACCGTGAAATGTTCATCTCATGAGTATTCTGGTCATTTTGACCCCTCTCGAGAGTCTACGCTTCAAAGCTAGTGTTTTCGTGCCTGCCGCCGGTGTACCACCGCTTCCGGAGTTTTAATTAACCAGGGTCTGTATTTTGAAATTTGTGCCTAAAGTTTTCAATTGCCCATTTTCGCTCCTTTCACGCGCGGCTATGCATATGTTGTCCTGCCCGATCACAAAAGACAACATAGTTCAGTCTGACTACGGGAGGATATGCTTCACGTACCATGGCAGTGTATCGCGCAAAAAAGGTGTACAGGCATAATTGCAGGCGTCTTGAACATTTTTCTGAAAATTCTGAGGTAAAGCGCCACAGCGTCGGAAGGGATCTAGTTGTCACAGGTCTGATTTTGAGCGGTAGATAGCTCTATCGACACATCCTATCTATACCTGTCTTAAATCCAAGTTTGAGAGTACTTGGTATTATCAGTGAAAAGAAAACTTCAACTGGTCAACTCCTGATCTCCAGCCAACATGCGATCATTGATAGTATGTGGCAGGGATCCACACAGGCTTTCCAAAAAGCTCTGTAATTCTACACCATGTGTGAGGCTGCAGACAAAATGGGCAGCCCTTCTTGTCTACTGCCTTTGTGCAAACAGAAAGTCATGACGGACCACATCCCAATCGAGTCGGCGACTCATCAACACGTAGTTAAATGCACCGTGAGCTTCGCGCGCTAGCGCCGAAGATCGGCGTCTTTCGTTTTATTTTATTAATCAACAACCTATTACTGCGGTGCTCGATCGCAGTCCGCGAACGGAGACCGGCGTCTCGGAATGTTCCGCCAATGAAGGAGCGATTGTTCTCCCAGTGCTGTTCCTCCTCTCGACCATCATCATGTCGACACAATATCCCATCCCTCTCACTTCCATCAATCCCTTCTCATCTGGACAAGATACTTGGAGGGCATACGACGTGTGTCTCGCCCTTCAGTCATTGCAGGAATGGAAGATATTCAAATCCGACCTTGAAAAACCGATCTCCAAACCTATCCTACTTGACATGAACCCTCCTCTTGTTGCTCGTGTGTTGGGTCACGCTCTGGTTTTGGCTCCCAATGAAAACGGCCGAGATGCTTTAACCCGTGAAATTCTTGGTTGTAATGGCGATCACGAGTTGTTGGCTGGGCTTGCTCACTTGTACGTGAAAGGACTGATTCGTGTCTGTGGGTTATTTCGAACATTGTATCCGCCTTCGAGGCTTTTGACTTGCCTGGAGTCAAGAATCCAAAGGGTCCTACACCTGCAATTTCAGTTGATCAGAGCCCCAGACTATCCTTCACGCAAGCTGTACAGGAACAGGATCCCCATATACTCCGACACTCTTTGACTAGCTCCAAGGAATTGCGAAGCCGTGTAATTGAATTTTTTGATTTCGTTATCCTGTCGCTAACGTGTAAGGCTAGATCCTGTTCCGTGACAAAAACACTTGTATCCTCACTGGTGCTAAGGAGGGATCGCTCCTCGAACCATCGGACATTGACTATATGTTTGAGCATGGAATTGGGGCCGAATCAACGACTGTGTCTCACATCATAAGCCAATCCATATCGGACGAGATCCAGGGAAATTCAGGAAAGGTTCAAGAAAAGGTATACATCCTTGTGTCATATATAACTAGTGTGATTGCTCATTATATTTATTTTGAGTTTGAGTGGGCGAAGAGTGCAGCAGCGATAATAGAGCGGTTTGATGGTGACTGCCAGCGTCAGTTTCCTCACTTTAAGCTCAGGTCCTCATCAACTCCGGATTGCCACAGCCCCGCAATCAACCAGGATTTATTCGTCCGCGCCCGCGGCTGCAGGGTAAGGTATTTATGATTGACTATCAGATCGTTAATTAGCCCAGTTCAATACCCAGGGTCAACTTTCACACCTTGTTCCTAACGTTCTCATGTCCTGGTCCTCCCGCTGACCTTGTTGACCAGACAACTTTCTCTCCTCAAAACCCATGCGCCTATCTGCCAATTATAACGCCCTTTGCCGCTCGACATACACGCTCATACATTCCCAAGCTCGCCTAGCAACAGCTAATGCTGTTACGAGACATCCCATATCAGCGCCTGTCTACCCTGCTTCACCTTTCTGTTCTTCCATCCGCAACATGTCTTCTCCCTCGTCTCCTATTGCGGCTCCAGCAGCTACGCTCAAATACTATGACCCTGTACCACCACCACCGTCAATAACGTTTCCTATCTCGCCTATTCCGAAGAATCCATTGGGGGAGGGAAAACACATCAGGACAGCCGCTGCCTTAATCATTGGGTGCGTTAACGCTCAAAAACTTTGTAAATACTCAGGCACTAAACAAGGCGTCTGTTTTCATAGTGACGAAATCCTTAACGGCAAGACACACGACCGTAATTCTCATGTTTTCGCTCAGTACTGTTTCGAGAACGGAGTTGACCTGTACGTTCGCCCGATATTCTCTGTCCCCATACCCCGGACCTTCGCCTGGCAAACACTAACGGTTCTAGTTGATCAATTTTCAGGAAACGGATTGAGGTTGTTCCGGATGATGAGGCTGAAATGTAAGTGACTGGGTCATCGAAAGTAGAAAAAGCGAACACGAGAATCGTGAACAGGCGCGTCAAAAGTGTGGTGATTTCCAGGAGCCTGGGGACACACAGTACGATAAACCTATATTAAAAAAGTCTACCGTCAAGGCACGAATAAGTTATAAAACGCAGGAGGGAGAGATAGGAGAGGGAAGTGACCAGCCTGATGACTGGAGTCAAGTGCTGAGTAAATATGACCCGGATAATCGAGCGGGAAGGTGGAAGGTATGTATCACAAAGTGCTCAAGCAGTCATGTAAAAGCGAGTAAAGGGGGGATGAGGGGACAGAGTGGATCGACCAAAATAAAATCCAAAACTACACAATATGAAAATAATGTCCAGTGCGTGATTCGAATATCACGAAAAAGTTAGGCGCCAGATGAGTATTATATGGTCAGATCTGGGACTGTTTGTGATTATCTTACCTAGTCATAGCTAGATCTGGCAATATAATCGCTCGTCTGGCGCTTAATGTTTTTGTGATGGCCACTCACCGATGTAGGAAAAGCATGTAAAATCATCGCCTAAGTCGTTGCACTTTTTGGTGTTGGAAGGGGTGACTTCATAAATGGGGGATAATCAGAAAGAGCTCGAGCTGTATGTGTTAATACACTCCTACCGGATTTCCAGATACGCAGTACTCAAACACGCTTGCAGCAGTAAGATTACTATTCACGTCACATATCAATTGACTTACAAATGGCTGTAGCCAGCGAGAAATGGCGGAACGGTGGGAACAATGTCTATTGACAGATCGTCTAGCGTAAGTCATTGTTCAATTTGGAGGTGCTCACTCACCATTAGTATGGACAGCTGATCAATCGATTGGCGCAGATGAAGTTGTTAAGGGGTCTACGCACCTCGGAAAATATTGTTTTTGCCTACGCGTGCCTCGACGAATCGCGCGAACACTAGGTTGCCAACTCTCGGCCGAGCTATAGGATGTCATCATCAGCAATGCTGCTTCGGTAATGACACTATCAAAACCTTGCCATAGGTGTACAGTTTGTCAGCAAGCTTGGGGTTTGTGGTTCTGTATGAGGCTACTGCGGCAACGGCTCCGCCCAAAGAGTGTCCGGTGACCATTACAGTACGGCCTTTAAGGCACTGCCTGCGTGACAACTTGGTAGTCTTTACCGTACGCAAGATCTGGCCAGCAACAGAATTATAGTTGTCCGGGAATCCAGCGTGGACCAAGCCACCATTGACTATCCCAGTGGACTTTAAGAGCACAAGAATGAAGCGAACGCCTAGAGAGAAATCATAAGGGATCAATGAATGGGAACTCCAGAAACTTCAAGGTCTCAACTGTTATGACATTGGCTGGCGAGTTTGTTTCCCGGAAGGCGACAACTACTTCACAGCGCTTGTCATCCCGAGCAATGTATCCGTGTGTACCAGTCCGTTTCTGTAGATCTGGAATATATGAGTGCACAGTTCACTGAAGCTTGCGCAACTAGACGTTAGTACCTTCTTCACTAGAGTCTTACCAACCGGTTTGCGACACCCCTGTAGGTACGCGGCAGCAGAGGATTTCGTGCATACCACTAGATCATTAAACCATCTGAGACACATCTGCTGCTGCAGTCTGGCAAACTGCAGTTAAA
This sequence comes from Leucoagaricus sp. SymC.cos, assembly GCA_001563735.1. NCBI lineage: Eukaryota > Fungi > Basidiomycota > Agaricomycetes > Agaricales > Agaricaceae > Leucoagaricus > Leucoagaricus sp. SymC.cos. The sequence goes on from KQ962076.1 coordinate 309,547, forward strand.
ATTATCAGGGTGATTCCTAGAGGAAAGCCAAAGACGCGCATTCCGAGGACTGTGGGTTTGACAAAACCATGAACTGTCCGCTCTTTATACTCGGGCCACTCAATGACTGGAATTCAGCCTGAAGTCGGCAGATTGAATCTTTTTTTCATGATGCACTGAATCGCCTGCATATCATGATCCTGAGTTCTTCGGAGAGTTTGAGAGTAATTATGAAGAGATATTTTGCAACAAGGAAATACCAGACCAGATACGAGTCTCTGATCATCAAGCCAAGTGATCAACCGTGTATTCCGGGGCTGGGGAGCAAATGGAAGACGACCGGCATCTTTTGAATCCAACCAGCCTTAGAAAATACAGTCTTCAGGAGATTCAAACGAGTGCCGCCTAAATGCCGACGTTTTTTGATACGACGAATTGTGAATGAATGACCTGGGCTTGGCCTAAGACCGCGTAAATGATAAAAATAATAGGTGATATACTAGTGTTGACTTAGGCCTATAACGGTGAATGCGGAGGATGTGCCCATGGAGGAGGGGCCTTGATACGGGTGTGGGACATGGGTACGATGATGATGAGATGGAGATCGCTCGATGACTACTGATACGGGGTCACACTTACACCACTGACAGACGCAAGTTCAAGCTCAAGCGCTCAAGTTTGATGAAGACCCGGGCCATTGCAACACCTTAACCAGAACTGAGCCTTCCTCGTGCAAGTTACAAATGCTGGTTGAGTGAAGTATCATCTGACCTGTTAAAAACCTCGACGACTGTGACAGGAAAGAAAGACGGGTGCGTTTCAGCAAAAGTGAAGATAATCACAACCGACCAAAATGTGAGTAGACATTCCCAAATACGCCGCAATACGCTTGTACGCCCAAATGTACGCTTCAATCATCATGCCCTCCCATACAGTGATCGGATCAATGCACAATGATCAAGTGCTTAGCGCTTAGCTGATGATTCCACGGCGAACAACATTATGGTAGCTACGGCAATGATGATAAACGCAAGCAAGGTGAAGGTGAGGCCCATTCAGACTCTCTCCGCATTCACATGAGAGCCCTCTCAACATTACAATCGAGCAAACCAAGCTTCTCTTGGGATCGGATTGATTTTTCGGAAGTATCCCCCAACACCAGCATGAAATAGTTTGGGTGCTGTCGACCTTCGAAATCCTCGTTAGCTGGATTGAACTCCTCAATGCCTCCATCGGATAAACCTTATTTCCTACTCAACCGAAACTTACTGGAAATTTGTTTATCCTTACCATAATCTCGCTAGATGAAAGATACTAGGTGGGTCTTCGAGCTGATAGTCGCTGCATGCATGCCTCCTTCCGGTAACGCCGACAATGGTGGACTTGATCATTGCCGTACTCCGGAAGTGGAAGCCGTTAAGCAGAAAGATTAAGATCATTGATCCACGAAGTGGCTTCTTTTCGCACGCTTCGATCACGCTGGGCAGTTTCAAAGCTACTTATTCTAATACTCTAGTCAAACGAAAGTCTCAAAAATCATTATGGAGAAAGAGAGACCCACACAGCTGTAGTTTATTTGTTCTAAATACAATAGCAATGATAGATAGGAAACCCACTGGAACGAATGACAAAACTAGGTCTGAATGATCATGGGAACACGCGAATCGGAACAAAGGAACGAATACGCAGTCCCGAGTAGGAGAAGAACAGTACGCGGTTTCAAGTGGGTCGTGCAAATGAGCTTATATGGGTGCTATCTAGCAGAAGTCCTAATTATCTCTTTCCCCCTTGCAAGATGTCGCAACAGACACCCAACGAGAATGTCCATCGTGAGCTCTATGAGGCTGGTGAAAAGATGAGGCGCAAGGTTATGGTGAGTCTCTCTCGATCCTAGGCGTGCAGGAAAAGTAGTTGCTAATCATGAATACGACTAGGGAGATGCTTGGGTCGATGGTAGCGCAAAACCAGTAAGTCGCATCTCTCTCGCCAGTGATACAGGATGGCAGCCCAAAGCGCTTGTTATGATGCATTCAGGATAATACAGATTTCATGAGATCTATGCAGGAGGTCAGTACTTCAGTCCCCACTTATCCGTTCAGCTGAGGAAGGATTAACAAAAAGATAGATAGGGACGGAGGTTGCCTGGGGCACTATCTGGACTAGACCTGGACTCGAATTGAAGCAGAGGAGTTTGATAAATATTGCCTTGCTCACGGCGGCCGGGAAGGAAGTCGAGGTCAGTGGACTTAGTCCTCTGACAGTTAGTATTCACTGAATCGTCCTTGCAGTTGAGGGCTCACCTTAGGTTGATTTTCGTTAACTGTGATTGAGAGGGACGTTAACTAACACGGACTTCAGGGGAGCTGCCAGAAACGGCTGCACAGAAATTGAAATCCAAGAAACCATGCTTCAAACGACCATCTACTGCGGCATGCCTGCTGGTGTCTCGATGTTCCGTATAGCAGATCAGGCCATCAAGCAGTTAAAGGAGGAGGGCTATTTCAAGTCGTAATTTCATAGATTGAAAGCAGTAGACACAAAGAACCTCGCTTTGGACGAGCGTTTTATCTTTTTTCCCCGGGAGGAGAGGGGGGGTTGCGACCTGTTCTTCATCTCAGTTTCTCGCTAGTGACTACGCACCTCGGAAGATATTTTTCTTTCCTAATTGTGTTTCGAAGTAACGAGCGAAGGGCCCATTCCCGACTCTGGGTTGGCCCGCAATTTCATATTAAAGTCAACAACAATTGACTCGTCTGATGCTTCGAGCTATGACTTTGTCTCACCAAACGTATATAGTTTGACCGGAATACGAGGATGATTGGGTTGATGGACGCTGCGGTGAGGGAAGCAAGGGCGCTGCCCAGTGAATGCCCGGTGACAACGGCTTTATAACGAGGGCAATGTACGCGGGTGGCCTATTTACCTTGACAATGTGTAAAACGTCTGTGACAAAAGAGTTCCAAGCCCTCAAGAAGCCTCTGTGTACCTTGGCCCCTGGAGCGTTAACCCCGGGGCTCTTGAAGGGAACCATAGCGATATCAAGGTCTATCAACAAGAGTAAGTATAAAATTCAGTCCGTCGCTCTACCAATTGAGGCGAGAGCCCACCTGTTAAAGCATCAGTAATCAAGCTTGTTCCTCTAAACGCGATGACTACTTCGCAACGCTGGTCGTCTCGAACGATATAAGCGTTTGCGCCAGTTCTCAAGTTGTCAATCTGAAATTGCATGTGCTGAGTAGAGCCAAGAGAGTTGTGAGCGATAATCATACCTTCCTGACGAGGGTCTTCCCGAGCGGCTGGGGGCATATCAGGCCATAGGCCGGAGCAGAGTATTTGGCATACAAGACAAAGTCATGCCAAACTTGCGGGACCACTGCCGCGGCTTGCAGAGCGATGGTTAGAGCGACCAAGACGACTTGGAAGCCTGATAGGAACTTGAAGGCATGCATGTCGTGGTTTGAGATTGTTAGGAAGTGGAAAGACTTTTCGCGGTCTTTATATGAGTTTTGCCTCCATATTGAATTTCAGCCCTTGGGCCCATCTAGCATCTCAGGATTTGTATGGCATTGTCTGTTGATATGTTTGGTATGGGTGCCATACGGGGTGCTTGAGAACATATTTGTACTGGAATTATGACAGGGAGGTATACCCGGGACATATGAGACTCTGCTGCATTTGAAATCGAGCTAGGAGAATAACCATCATTGACCGAAAACGTGAGGGTGGGTAGGAAAGAAGCTAAAGCCGATCACAGAGTGGTGGGAAGAGACAGGTTCAATATATATTTAATTTCCTTGAGAGAATTATCGCGTTCATGCTCATATGACAGATGGCGAATGAACTTGGCCTGAGTCGAAGCGGCGCACATGAGAAAAGCCTGCAGATGATATTGGAGTGCCGGTTTTGTGTAAAGAAAATGGGTTCGTGGGGAAGGACCTTATTGTGCCAAAATATCTGATGTGATGAAGGCAGAGAGACGACGCGCCTTCGACGCTTGTGGAAATTGAACGCGATCCAAGTTGGAACCTTTCTATCATAAGTTCAGGTACCCACAGGTTCAGCTAAACTCTCCCGATTTGGGAGTGATAGGCAAACGCGGGAGGTCTTGCGCCGAGACTAGGAAACTGAAATGTAAGTGACCCATCATCTACTTTAGCACACGATTATTTCCTCACCCTTCACATCAACATCACAGCATCGAGGCAAGCAGACGATTGACTGAGAAATATGACCTCGTCGTAACAAGCGGTGGTATCGGTCCTACACACGATGGTAACGTTCCCATTCCTCTCCGGCCACACTGACAAGCGCTGACCATACTGCACGTTCAGATATCACCTACGAATCCTTAGCCAAATCATTCAACCAACCACTCCGCTACCACGAAGAAACCGTCCACCGTCTAACAGAAATGACAAAACACAGACCATGGGTACAACAACAAAACGAAGAACAACGTACAGCTACAAAACGAATGGCATTATTACCTCATGGAGAAAAGGTCGAGGTCTTGTTTGTCGGTGAAGATATCTGGGTGGTGAGTTTTCTTGTGTCAACACCTCTTTCTATCCCTGAATGAACAATCCTTGTCTCATTGTCGAGTTGGCATAATAGCCTGTTGTTCGGATAAAGGGTAGATTATGCGTTCTACCTGGTATTCCTGGGTTATTCCACAAATTGTTGCGGCTTCTTACACCGTTTTTACCATTACCCCCTAAAACGGAGCGTCCGTTGAGGATACAAGTTTTCACAGAGTACGTTTGTGGCACTCTTTCATTGTACCTATTGCGGATGAAACTGAACAACTTCACATCTTACCTAGTCGTAGCTAGACTGGCAATATAATCACGAGACTGGCGCTTAATGTTTTCGTGATGAATAAATAAATGCGAGTGGGTTAAGCAGAAAATCCAATCAAACCAAAAAAATGAATCAAGTCGAGTCGAGTCGGCAAAAAAGCAGCCAATAAATAAGCAGAACCGCATACACGAAGGTCCACTCCGCAGAACCAACCAACAGCAAAAGGCGCATATAAGCCACAACATCGAGGAACAACAAATCATCACAGAGCCACGAAAAATACAACCGCAGCGAGGACAACACTAATAACCGCTCCTCCAGAGAGATCCATTCTGATAACACCATTGGGTACGCTGACTGCGGTGAGTATCGCCGTCCCCACAGACGCTCCAGAGACGTCCGACGGGGAGAGTGTCGTAGTTCCCACGAGCTTCACTGAAGCTGATTCCGAGGAGCCTGTTCCAACTAACGCCTCTTCTTAAGTCACTAAATGGACATCACTATTTGTTGTAGGAGCCTGGACTCCTTTTTAGACCTAGTAGTGAACTTAGGGATGTGATAATCTAGACCATGTATTCTTTGTATATATACATCCACAAGACGTTCAGAACCCGTGCGGAAGCCGAGTGTTAATCCGTCTTTCCTCCGTTGGACTCCAATCCATTGCGTGAATTTCTGCCTATCTACAGTTCTTCATACTCTGCTGCCGTAACCTGTCCTCGATAATATTGAATATTTTACAAGCACACGACCGAATTGACGGATGCGACATGACGCGGAAGAAGCGACCATGTGCTATATTTACGATTAAATTTTCGTCTCGTTGAATTGTCAGTGCATGAGAAGAAGGGAAGGGAAAAAGAAATTGACAGGGTGACAACGTTTGCAAAATCAGATCGTGACGCTCAATCATGCTCGAGCCACGCTGACTTATGCGTTCACCCTCAGCATTGTTTACCACGCTTGATCACGCTCAAACCCGCTCGACGACCTTGCTCAAACCTGCGTGCTCGCCCGTCGTGACTCGTCCGTTACTCTTTCAATCAAACTTAGAAGACTGTTTGGTTATATCCCATGAAATGTACGAGAACGGATGAAACATCAGAAAGAATCCAACACATGTTGCAAAATATGGCCGAGATTTTTGCTATAGGGGACGAAGAGGGAGTGATGAAAAAACGAGCAGCACGAGAGACAAAGGGCTTATCTAAATTCATGAATCGTAAGAATCAGATATTGTGATCATGGCTGATTTAACACGGAAAGTACTCCTCCCATGGTGGGGCGTAAAGAGATCTCCCTCCTCCAGCAAAGTTGCATCATGTCCCACACGTTATCAGTGACCCATTGCTCGCAACCCTCCGGACGACTTGGCATTGCGTTGCCGCGGAAAACCGCCCTAATGAAGGTGACATCGGACTCAATTTCAGCCATGGGAATCCTTTCTGTGAACAACTCTATCATCGCCATAGCAAACGAGTACGTGTCAGATGCTTGAGACGGACGTTCTCCATGAACTATCTCTGGAGCTAGCCATCGCGGAAATTGATCTCTCACGATCGTGCTAGAGAGGGCTCGAAATTGAGTTGCACGCTCAATTACACAGGTGATCCCAAAATCACTGATACATGCTTTCCCCTATGATTATGTTCAATTAAATTGCTTTTTCAGTGAAGATGCACTGAAACACGCACTGAATCCAAGACCATGATATTGGACTGCGGAATGTTAGTCTGATCTAGCGTTGAGATAGTCGCCAGAGAACACTTACACATTTGACTAGACGATTGATCGTTCTGGATTAGTGATATGTCACAGGACAGTTATCATTACTCACTATTTCCATGAACCACATCCTGCGAATGGAGGTAGTTCAATCCTTCGGCTGCGTCTTGTAGCTGGGCCAGTCAGTCATCCGTACTAATAACCGTGCCGTAGCTGGCCTTAACGAAACGCACCAGAGACAGTTTATCCGCCTTTGGATTCATCGCCAGATAGCTGGGCACATTATCAGAGAAAGTTGTCGCTCCGCTGCTGACCCACTTACTCAAGAGCGCTGCCGTTTTCAAGCCAGGAGGACATCTGAGAGATAGAGTGTCAAACGAAGCGGAGTTTAACCGCAAAGGAGACTCACGATCAATAGGCTCGAATCCACATCAGTCACGATACCGTAAAACTGGAGGATATGATCGTTGGAAAGCTTTGACCAAACATCAATCTCATGGACAAATTGCTGCGCAGAGACGTCAGAGCCCAGTGACGCGAAAAATGATTGATTGGACAGACATACTGCTTGAGCAGCTTCATCGCGAGCTTTGATTGGCCTTATAGCTTTAAGAGCAACCTATTGTGCGGTATGTAAGCATGTACGTATGAACGAAGAACCTCAATACTTTTTTCTCCCCGAGCCAAATACCTTTCCAAATGTCGCAATAACGGCCGCAGCGGATGGCTGATTCTCCAACTAGGGAAACTTCTCCATCCAATACTTTGACAGGAGGAGGACGGGCAATCGTTTGTTGAAGCTTTGCTAGACCACGTTGGGCAACTAGATAGAATTTCAAGTTCTTACGATAAAAAGGGGCGTTAGAAGAAGATGGACGATTGTTCGGCATAGAAGAGTGCAGCCAGCCTTTTTGTCTCATTTCCTTCAACGCCTTCCATTTACCGGTTACGAATTAGTTATAGTTGCGAAGGATTAACTATCTTTAAGCGCTCTGCTTACCATTTGACCATCTCTTATCAGCACCTCCTCGTCCCACTTATATAGCCGGAATAATTCCAGCATCCTTTGTAGGTTCACTTTGTCTTGAGCTACCTTGATGAGGAGATCTTGAGTTCGGTCGAAGTGGTATTCAACTTGTCTTTCGGACTTGGAGTTGACCAAGTGTGCCACATAAGGCAATGCACCCCGCAGCCACATCTTGAACTTAATTAGGGGATAACAAAAGCGGAAACTGCTCAACATACTGTCAACGACAGGGATGCAGCGTTTAGTTCTCGTATGCAGCTATTCCATCGTCGAAGTTCTTGGTTTTCAATCGAAGAGAAGGGTACTAGAAACTTGAACTTTGAGAAAAATGTTGATC
>KQ962076.1:319723-337222 GCA_001563735.1 Leucoagaricus sp. SymC.cos
GCACACGATTATTTCCTCACCCTTCACATCAACATCACAGCATCGAGGCAAGCAGACGATTGACTGAGAAATATGACCTCGTCGTAACAAGCGGTGGTATCGGTCCTACACACGATGGTAACGTTCCCATTCCTCCCCGGCCACACTGACAAGCGCTGACCATACTGCACGTTCAGATATCACCTACGAATCCTTAGCCAAATCATTCAACCAACCACTCCGCTACCACGAAGAAACCGTCCACCGTCTAACAGAAATGACAAAACACAGACCATGGGTACAACAACAAAACGAAGAACAACGTACAGCTACAAAACGAATGGCATTATTACCTCATGGAGAAAAGGTCGAGGTCTTGTTTGTCGGTGAAGATATCTGGGTGGTGAGTTTTCTTGTGTCAACACCTCTTTCTATCCCTGAATGAACAATCCTTGTCTCATTGTCGAGTTGGCATAATAGCCTGTTGTTCGGATAAAGGGTAGATTATGCGTTCTACCTGGTATTCCTGGGTTATTCCACAAATTGTTGCGGCTTCTTACACCGTTTTTACCATTACCCCCTAAAACGGAGCGTCCGTTGAGGATACAAGTTTTCACAGAGTACGTTTGTGGCACTCTTTCATTGTACCTATTGCGGATGAAACTGAACAACTTCCGCTGCATTTCACTGCATAGTCGAGCGGAGTCTCTCATTGCGCCATACCTCACTTCCCTCCAAGTTCGACTTAAACCACACGGTATACAAGTTGGGTCATACCCTATCCTCGGTCAAGGTGTTTTCGTCAGTCTTATAGGACGAGACTTACCAACTCCATCATCTGGTACGTCCATCTCTCCACAAATTCCTCTTTGTCATACATCAATCTCGTACTATGATAATAGATAATAACGGTAAAGCACAAGCGAGGATATGGTTAGCAGAAGTGGCGAAAGAAGTGGAGACGGAAGTAGGTGGTAAAGTTGTTAGCGAGGAAGAAGTGGCGTTGAGGAAAGAGAGGAGTTCATCAAGTTTGTCGGTTACGAGTGTGAAAGTTGACGTTGAGTCGACTGTGAATGAGGCGAAGGCTAAGATATGAATTAATGACTTTCTCTCTTTGTTTTTTCTTTCGTGTGGTTTTACTTGCTGGTATGGAAATTTTGGGGCGTCAGTGCGAGCTTGGCAAGGAATAAGATAGACTCAACAGACGCGCATGAATGTACCAAGCAAATCTCAATCGACTTTCGACTGACATAGACATTGTTGCGAAAGCCATCGTAGTCTGCTTTTGCGTTGTGAGTTCTCGGAGGTGGAGCAATACCCGGGAAAGCAAGGACACCTCGAATCATGCGATTAGTGCTGTCGAATGGTATCATCAGTGTTGAACCGCATTGCAGACAAGCTACTAGTAGAGTTAATCTCAGTCGAATTGATTGCTCACATGGTGAACAGGTAAATGTTGTCAGGCTAAAATGGATATACCATATCTTAGTCAGAAGATGTCCATTCTAGACCCGCCTGAGAGCAATGAACTTGCCACTTTGAGTTCAATGACGATAGATACGATTGAAAGAACTAGAAAACCGAAAATGCGCGAGCTCTTCGGCTCAGAGATCGAAGTTCCAGTTCTTACGAAGAAGATATGCGTAGAATACTGTGCCTATGAACGATTTTAATATCAGCCTTAAGAGAGTCCGCCTTTTCAATCTCGCTTACCCTCGGCATATACAGTAGAAACAAGTCTTGAGTCAATTATAGTCCCGTCCCTCGAGCTGTCTAGTACCAGGTGTGTACAAGTCAGAATGTGTGAATGAGAATCGAAGAAGTTTACATTTTTTGACGGTTGGGTAAAGCATCAGAAAGAACATGGCTGTCATAGTAGTATTCAGTATACCGACTCTCTTAGATGCTCGCTAGTGTCAAATGATTGACATACCAGTGTCGTATACAGCCAAGATGATATAATTAGCGTAGAGCTATTGTCCCTCCGGGGTTCGTGGGGAGATACATCCATCAAGTGGGATGACTCGAACAACTAATAGGCAGTGATTTAAAGTTACAACTGCAAAGACATAGAGGAGAGTCAGACTCGGAAACGTACAATGCATCAAAGGGGTCGTATTGTGGAAGTAATTGTATGCTGTAAATATAAAAGTGCCCAAGTATATGGGCACAAGGGCGATGATTAATTTCTTGTTTAGCTTCCAGACTGCTAATGTGCGTATTGCGAGGAGATCTGTAGCGTTGAGAGTACACTTTTGTGAAAAATTTTCAAGGAAATATTGTGATCGGAAAGGGACCCACATTCAGCAAGGTAGAGTGCTATTAAATATACCCCTGCAATATGGACAGTATTCGAGTCATCATAGTTAGACGCTGGATATATCACAACTTTTGATGCGGACTTACAGCCCGTGGCATTGTATAAAGGCATACATGCACCTGTGTGTATTCCATGTTGTCCTATAGAACAGAACCAGACTGAGAAAACATTCATAGGCTTTGAACGAGGGAAGCAGAGCTCACGAAAATACGCGAGAAGAAAATCCACTATTGGGAGGTATCGGTTCACGAAGAATGCGACTTTCATTATCGTCCATTCTGAGCACCAAATGAGAGAAACCTCCAGGTCCAAAGTGATCAACCACTCGAAAGCCTAGGTAATGCAGTTGTCGGTCAGTGAGCAGGTCATTATGAAATATTCAAGTTTGGGGAGCCTACTACAACAGCGACGGATGCCACTTGATTCAAGATTGTAAACACTGCAGAGCCCAGCGTTGGTACGGTACTCACTTTCAATATACTGAACAGTGTGTCTCAGAATCAGTACAATGATTGTGACAGAGCCTTGAACCTACGATCACCCACCTGGTGAACCTGCATATGGTATACCATTGTTGTCAGTGCTTTGCTGTTAGAGCTCATCGACATTGAATAATGATTTAAGGCAAAGGTCTGAACGTCGACTCGGTTTGTGTGGTTAGGTCCAGGCGGTTCATTGATCCAAGTACCCAAGTCATACCCAAGACCCTGTGATGTTGATGTTGAGCTTGATATGTCACCGATGGGACGCTGGGTCGAAGATTTATTTCTGGAGCAAAATCACTCGTCACATCGCGAGATGGCAGTGCATCAAATGGTAGTCTTGTATTTGCATGTTCATGATATCAAGGCAGTGTGGATCTTCTGAGTTGAAAAGCCGGTCTCAAAGTGTGAGGTCTCGGAACACCTTGATCGTTTGGAATTGATGCTAGAACTGAAAGACCACACATTTAGAATTGAATTAAATTTTACCACACTGAGGTATGTCTATCAAAAACGACCATCATCAGAATACTGTTGCATTTCAGTAAGTAATGATGCAATAAATAAAACTGATGTTTTCAGGTGAGATCTCCGAACCAGAATTTAATATCCATTGCACAATATATACATATACTGTTCCTGGGACCAGAGATTTTGATTGAATAAGAGAGAAATATCAAACCAAAGGCCAAAGGCGCGGAACTCGGGCGGTTCAGGTGGCTGCCGCGATGATTAATTGGACCAAGGTCAGCGCTTCGGTGAGCATCGAGTGATCGAGCTTATAGGGCCCTCCCTGATAAGGATCAGGATCACTGCGCGGAGTGACGCGATCAATGAGTCGATGACAGCCAGAAGCTTAGCTTCTGTCGTCCCCCAGACCCCTCTCAGACTTCTACTCCTTCTCCAGTGACGGTCCATGTCCGGGGCAGAGTTATCATAGCATAGATTTTAGATTATTAAAAAGCGACCACGACACAGGAAATTCAACACTCGTCAAGGTGTCGAGATCTCAACCGCACAACGTCAGTGTTGACATCACAGTTTATGATGTGTATTCTGGCCAAATCACATCATCATCATCTAGGTGAGTATCCCAGCCAAGTGTGATATGCTGATTTCTAGGCTCTGGCTTCATTCCACGGACTTTCCTCTTACTCAATATGACCTTCCCACTGCCGACCCGCTCTCGAAAACTCATTTGAGTAGTCTCATTTTCCGTCATGGACTCGAAACTCATATCAGCGTGGAGGAACGGTTTTCTCACAGCAACGTCTATCTTTGCACCCTGAGGCGCATTCCTGAGGTAGCTTGTTTCCTGACGTTCATGCCTACACACAGGACCCTGAATAGCGCCTATAGGGGCTGTGTCCAGGTTCGGACATCTGAAGTTCTTGGTTTTCAATCGAAGAGAAGGGTACTAGAAACTTGAACTTTGAGAAAAATGTTGATCCAAAGGCGATCACCCGTGACCTACAGAGCTGCATGAGCGAGCCGCGCCGCTCTCGAGTACGTCGGCGCGTCTTCTCTAACACCCTACGGCATTAAGTAAGCAATTAGGATGACAAACTGACCGCAGGTTGGACTCACTTATTAACTTGTACTTTTTGTTTTCTGGGAACTCCATACTTCAACAATTCAGAAGCAATTGCTAATTGGAGACTCTTCGCCCCAACTACACGAGCCTGTGCCGGGCAAAGGTTCAAAGGAGGTCAAGATTGAATGGATTTCTGACTGCACTACTGACGCACCTCATCCGAGGAAAATTCTGTACAACTCTCGACGATCTGATCTGCCAACCTCTTCACCGTTTCAGCTTCCTGCGGCAAAGCCGGAGCAGTTGACTGATGGATGATGTGATCCACGACTGGCTGGTGATCCACATGTTTTGAAGATGGTTCGATGCTGGTTGCCTCATGTAGGTTTACTGCATTTGATTTTGAACTGTTGTCCGGTGTCTCAGGAACCTTCCCTGGCTGGGTCATGATAGGCAAGTTGTCCTAAATAAAAAATCAACGATGGGTTGTTCAATGATGCATCCACGAGACTTGACGAACTTCGTTCAATCCCAATAGCAAACTCCTTTCGACGTCGGAAAAACAAGCGCTACGAACATGTCCCACTGATCTGGATATATCTGGTGTAAATTTATTGATGGAAGAGCTCCGCGTTCTCTTGGCTGACGTGTTGGAATGAAGTCGCTGCAAGGAGATTCGCCTTTGGGTCAAGCTGGATGGAGCAATCTTGTGAAGGGTTTCCAACATGTCGGCAGCAGCGGGCCTCTTATCAGAATCACGGTCCCAGCACTTCTCCATAAGCTCCCATATCTCAGGTGTCAGCTCCAGGGCTTCGTCGATCGACGGCTTAGACGGCATTCTCCCCACGATGATCGCAGCTAAGACAGCTGCCTCGCGACGGATCTCGTAGTATGGGATATGTCCCGTCAGAATCTAAAAGATGTAGAGAGGTGTTCAATCTCGTTGAAAGTGATGACGTACCTCGTACATGACGGAGGCAAAGGAGTATATGTCGCATGTAAACGTTGGCCGAGGTTGACCGCCATTCGAATCATCTAACAGCTCTGGAGCTTCCCATTGCATCGTACCTCCTGTGTGTATTACCGATTCAAGCGAAGACCATCTTAAAATGTCCTCATCTGCTATGGAGGACAAACCGAAATCCGCGAGGCAGGCCGAACCGTCTGGGGTGATCAGGATATTGTACTAAGGGATATTCGCCATGTGAGCTCTAGTATTCTAATAATCGGGACGACATACTGATTTCAGGTCGCCGTGCACAACCTTGTGATCATGCAGATATTGCAATCCTTTGAGAGCATCCAATACCTGCAGATCGTTGGTGCGTTGTTATGCATTGATATCAAGAAAGGCAAACTAACCAGGGGTAAACGAGGCACTTCGGTGTTGGCGGCAATGTAATCGTTCACATTGCCATTACTCATCCAAGGTGAGATTATACTTGGGCATACACGACCGTAAGGATCCTTCATGTGGCAAATTCCCAAAAACTGGAGGATGTTCGGATGGTCAAGGTGGCTCCACAGCGTTGCTTCCCTGGCAAAACTCTAATGCACGCGTCAGGTGAGTCCTCAGGAACAACCAGTTCTTGGGCATCCTGACCTTGAGGTGGATATCTGATTGCTTGTCAAGTCGCGTGGCCTTTATGCAGACAGGCTGAGAATTATATGTTCCCTTCCAAACATCCCCGAAACCACCAGAAGCGACTGGTAATCCGTTACGCTCGACTCCAGGGAGGATCAGGCATTCAGGGAAAAGGCCAGTCTTCCCGCTCAGACGCATAATTGCGTATATCACAGCACGTCTCAATTCCTCCGGGACGGCCGGTGTATCCAAAACCTAACCATGTCTATCAGAGTTCGAGGAATTCCATCAATATCAAGATCTCACCCTTTGTAGGGCATTGAGAATCGTTTGAGCCTCGTCACCCTCTTTTGAGAGGAGGGAACTGTAGCGAGACTCCGAGTGTAGAATCGCCCCGATTACTTCGTACAGATTTGCATTCTCGGAGTTGTCGAGATTAGAGGAACCGAGGAGTGAATTTATCGTCCGACGTCTTTCTACTGGCATTGAGAACTTTTCAAGGTACGATACGTGTCTTCGAAATCGAGATGGTGAGCGAGATTGGGTCAACTACTGAGAAAATCCAGTTGATCTGGCAGCTGAGAAGGCTCTCCGGTAGTATACAAAGGTGAACAGCACAACTCACTCAACGTTGCATCCTTAAGTTCGACCACATTGTTGCCTCGTGACCAGGATGAAAGGAAGTTTCAAGTCATTTTCAGCGCTTATCGCGTTTGTTGAGATGGAATCTTGAAATAGTGGACTCTGAGGAAAGGTCGTGTGAATTCAGAACTGCATTTGAGCCTCCGAACAACTTGACTCGGAGGCACATCGTAAAGCCAACCAATCGACGGCAAGAACTGTACTAGTAGTTCCGCTCCTCTAGGGAGGCCTGTGTAGATGGCACCGCTGAAACTCGAGGCGTACGGGAAACGTGAAATACGTCCGGACAACAGGCGGAAAAAAGCTGATCAAATTAAACCGCTGAAAACCGAGAAGGAATGAGTCGGAAGGAGGATGCACTGCGTAGACATCGTTGGAGATTTTTGAGGGTCATTCGGCTGACTTGGACCGTAAAACAATACAACGCACTCACTGTCGCATCCTTGCATGTATCCCCAAGCCTTGCGCGTTACGTTCCCAGGTGGAGGGTGAAGAGGAAACTCATGTCGTCTTGAGCGCTTAGTGTTCAAATTATATCTCGGGGCATCTCCTGGAAGGCAACTTAAAATATCAGGATGCAGAGATAAATTTGATTGGTTTCAAGCTGGAGGGTGGATGGAGGTACGCAATATGATAAACCTATATAAAAAGTCTACCGTCAAGGCACGAACGAGTCACGAAACGCAGGAGGGAGAGATAGGAGAGGGAGGTGACCAGCCTAATGACTGAAATCAAGTGCCGAGTAAATATGACCCGGATAATCGAGTGGGAAGGTGGAAAGTAGGTATCACAAAGTGCCCAAGCAGTCATGTAAAAGCGAATAAAGGGGTTTTGGAGGGGGGAATGAGGGGACGGAGTGGATCGACCAAAACAAAATCCAAAACTACACAATATGAGCATAATGTCTGATGAGTGATTTGAATAAATAAACACGAGTGGGTTACGCAGAGAATCCAATCAAACAAAAAAAAGAATCGAGCTGAGTCGAGTCGACAAAGAAACAGTCAAGAACTAAGCAGAACCGCATACACAAAGGTTCACTCCGCAAAACCAACAAACGCAAGAGGCGCATATAAGCCACAACATTGAGGAGCAGCGAATCATCAGAGAGCCACGAATAATCCAACAACAATGAGGACAGCGCTAATACCCGTTCCTCCAGAGAGATTCATTCGGGTAGCACCGTTGGAATTCGTGAGTGTAGATGTGGGTGAAGTTGTGGAACTCGACGATGTGACAATAGGAGGTAAAGGTGAGGTTACAGCTGTCGTTAAGGACCCGGATGGTATCGTAGAAGGAATTGATGTGGGGGGAGGTCCTGTGCGTGTAGTGACTCTCGAACTTGCTAAGATGGGGGAGGTGATGGTCAATCTCGAGGAAGAAGATGATGCTGCGGGTGCGCTGGGAGATGATGGTGTTGATGGAGTTCCGGAAGTCGGTGATGATGATGTGGAGGTTGAGAGTGTGCCAACGGTGATGGTGGACAGGACATCACCACTATTGCTGTTTGTTGATTGACCGCCGGTGGTGAGTGATGTGGGGATGGGGATGGATTGTGTTGCAGAGGGATTGGGGAGATCAAAAGATCCTTTCATTCCATCCAGCCTATAATGAAGGTTGTGTTAGAAGAAGAAAGGCCGGGGAATGGCGATGTACACACTGGAAGAAAGGGGAGAAAGCGGCGTAGGGAAGAGAAGGATTTTGCTTCGCCGAAGTTGAGATGAATGAGATGTAACTGAGAAGTACAGAGATAAGATACAACTTTAATTGCTCATGTACATGACACGTACTAAGTGTTCGAGTCTGGACCAGCTGCGGCATTGGGCTACGCGTGCAACGTGGAGTCAGCGAGGTAGAAAGGAGGCAGACAGGACAAATCGTACAGTGAAGGTCAGAGAATGGCTTTGCGAGACGTCGACTGGAGCAATGGTTTGCACTAATTGCTAGACAGAGGCTTAGAATGAAGAAAGGGGGGAAAGCATGAAACGACTAACTTGTTTGCCAGTGTATAATCCCACAGAGCATACACCAATTGCTGATAGAAGAGGACTCTGACCGTCGTCAAGCCAGTCGATCGTACACGGTTTGCCGGCGGTACATTTTGAGCCTTGTCTGGGATTTACGATCTGGAAAGAGATTGAAGTCGGGGCTCGGAGCATTGAATGGAGAAGAGCTAGCAACACACGTAAAGACCGGCTTTCACGCACAGGAAGGCGTTGAACGCGAAAAACGCAAGAAAGATGTTGACCAATGAGAGCATGCTCTGTTGAATGAATAAAGCCACCAGAGGGGAAACGAAGACCAGAAAGGGGAGCGAGTGTGTGGTTGAAACGAGCGGCGCGTTATGGCCTCGAAAAAATGGCTTTCGAGGTCTAACAGTAAACGAATATATGAAGATGAAGGATTAGGAAAGACCTTGGAGGCTGTCGTTGAGCTGAAAGATGGGTCGTCGCTATGATATAATCGTATCCAAGTCGTCAGGGAATACTTAATGGAAGGAGCCGAGGAAACTAATTTTGTAAAAATCAGCTTTTGACCCGAGTGCCGACATACCCCATTTGGAGATATTTCCCGCGGGCATGTACCCCACAATGTGTGTCAGTGTCGCCCAGCTGATCAGCTACTTCCAGCCACAGGAATTAGAATCCAGACGTTGTGGCTGAGCTTGGCGTATTCTGAGAAGAGATGAGATGGAGAGATAACGAGGAGATAATGCAGAATAATTAATAATAATAGAATATGAGTCCGCATTCTGGACTGAGTGGTCGAGTGACTGCCAGGGTCAGTTTCCCCACTTTAAGCTCAGGTCCTCATCAACTCCGGATTGCCACTGCCCCGCAATCAACCAGGATTTATTCGTCCGCGCCCGCGGCTGCAGGGTAAGGTATTTATGATTGACTATCAGATCGTTAATTAGCCCAGTTCAATACCCAGGGTCAACTTTCACACCTTGTTCCTAACGTTCTCATGTCCTGGTCCTCCCGCTGACCTTGTTGACCAGACAACTTTCTCTCCTCAAAACCCATGCGCCTATCTGCCAATTATAACGCCCTTTGCCGCTCGACATACACGCTCATACATTCCCAAGCTCGCCTAGCAACAGCTAATGCTGTTACGAGACATCCCATATCAGCGCCTGTCTACCCTGCTTCACCTTTCTGTTCTTCCATCCGCAACATGTCTTCTCCCTCGTCTCCTATTGCGGCTCCAGCAGCTACGCTCAAATACTACGACCCTGTACCACCACCGCCGCCAATAACGTTTCCTATCTCGCCTATTCCGAAGAATCCATTGGGGGAGGGAAAACACATCAGGACAGCCGCTGCCTTAATCATTGGGTGCGTTAACGCTCAAAAACTTTGTAAATACTCAGGCACTAAACAAGGCGTCTGTTTTCGTAGTGACGAAATCCTTAACGGCAAGACACACGACCGTAATTCCCATGTTTTCGCTCAGTACTGTTTCGAGAACGGAGTTGACCTGTACGTTCGCCCGATATTCTCTGTCCCTATACTCCGGACCTTCGCCTGGCAAACACTAACAGTTCCAGTTGATCAATTTTCAGGAAACGGATTGAGGTTGTTCCGGATGATGAGGCTGAAATGTAAGTGACCCATCATCTACTTTAGCACACGATTATTTCCTCACCCTTCACATCAACATCACAGCATCGAGGCAAGCAGACGATTGACTGAGAAATATGACCTCGTCGTAACAAGCGGTGGTATCGGTCCTACACACGATGGTAACGTTCCCATTCCTCTCCGGCCACACTGACAAGCGCTGACCATACTGCACGTTCAGATATCACCTACGAATCCTTAGCCAAATCATTCAACCAACCACTCCGCTACCACGAAGAAACCGTCCACCGTCTAACAGAAATGACAAAACACAGACCATGGGTACAACAACAAAACGAAGAACAACGTACAGCTACAAAACGAATGGCATTATTACCTCATGGAGAAAAGGTCGAGGTCTTGTTTGTCGGTGAAGATATCTGGGTGGTGAGTTTTCTTGTGTCAACACCTCTTTCTATCCCTGAATGAACAATCCTTGTCTCATTGTCGAGTTGGCATAATAGCCTGTTGTTCGGATAAAGGGTAGATTATGCGTTCTACCTGGTATTCCTGGGTTATTCCACAAATTGTTGCGGCTTCTTACACCGTTTTTACCATTACCCCCTAAAACGGAGCGTCCGTTGAGGATACAAGTTTTCACAGAGTACGTTTGTGGCACTCTTTCATTGTACCTATTGCGGATGAAACTGAACAACTTCCGCTGCATTTCACTGCATAGTCGAGCGGAGTCTCTCATTGCGCCATACCTCACTTCCCTCCAAGTTCGACTTAAACCACACGGTATACAAGTTGGGTCATACCCTATCCTCGGTCAAGGTGTTTTCGTCAGTCTTATAGGACGAGATTTACCAACTCCATCATCTGGTACGTCCATCTCTCCACAAATTCCTCTTTGTCATACATCAATTTCATACTATGATAATAGATAATAACGGCAAAGCACAAGCGAGGATATGGTTAGCAGAAGTGGCGAAAGAAGTGGAGACGGAAGTAGGTGGTAAAGTTGTGAGCGAGGAAGAAGTGGCGTTGAGGAAAGAGAGGAGTTCATCAAGTTTGTCGGTTACGAGTGTGAAAGTTGACGTTGAGTCGACTGTGAATGAGGCGAAGGCTAAGATATGAATTAATGACTTTCTCTCTTTGTTTTTTCTTTCGTGTGGTTTTACTTGCTGGTATGGAAATTTTGGGGCGTCAGTGCGAGCTTGGCAAGGAATAAGATAGACTCAACAGACGCGCATGAATGTACCAAGCAAATCTCAATCGACTTTCGACTGACATAGACATTGTTGCGAAAGCCATCGTAGTCTGCTTTTGCGTTGTGAGTTCTCGGAGGTGGAGCAATACCCGGGAAAGCAAGGACACCTCGAATCATGCGATTAGTGCTGTCGAATGGTATCATCAGTGTTGAACCGCATTGCAGACAAGCTACTAGTAGAGTTAATCTCAGTCGAATTGATTGCTCACATGGTGAACAGGTAAATGTTGTCAGGCTAAAATGGATATACCATATCTTAGTCAGAAGATGTCCATTCTAGACCCGCCTGAGAGCAATGAACTTGCCACTTTGAGTTCAATGACGATAGATACGATTGAAAGAACTAGAAAACCGAAAATGCGCGAGCTCTTCGGCTCAGAGATCGAAGTTCCAGTTCTTACGAAGAAGATATGCGTAGAATACTGTGCCTATGAACGATTTTAATATCAGCCTTAAGAGAGTCCGCCTTTTCAATCTCGCTTACCCTCGGCATATACAGTAGAAACAAGTCTTGAGTCAATTATAGTCCCGTCCCTCGAGCTGTCTAGTACCAGGTGTGTACAAGTCAGAATGTGTGAATGAGAATCGAAGAAGTTTACATTTTTTGACGGTTGGGTAAAGCATCAGAAAGAACATGGCTGTCATAGTAGTATTCAGTATACCGACTCTCTTAGATGCTCGCTAGTGTCAAATGATTGACATACCAGTGTCGTATACAGCCAAGATGATATAATTAGCGTAGAGCTATTGTCCCTCCGGGGTTCGTGGGGAGATACATCCATCAAGTGGGATGACTCGAACAACTAATAGGCAGTGATTTAAAGTTACAACTGCAAAGACATAGAGGAGAGTCAGACTCGGAAACGTACAATGCATCAAAGGGGTCGTATTGTGGAAGTAATTGTATGCTGTAAATATAAAAGTGCCCAAGTATATGGGCACAAGGGCGATGATTAATTTCTTGTTTAGCTTCCAGACTGCTAATGTGCGTATTGCGAGGAGATCTGTAGCGTTGAGAGTACACTTTTGTGAAAAATTTTCAAGGAAATATTGTGATCGGAAAGGGACCCACATTCAGCAAGGTAGAGTGCTATTAAATATACCCCTGCAATATGGACAGTATTCGAGTCATCATAGTTAGACGCTGGATATATCACAACTTTTGATGCGGACTTACAGCCCGTGGCATTGTATAAAGGCATACATGCACCTGTGTGTATTCCATGTTGTCCTATAGAACAGAACCAGACTGAGAAAACATTCATAGGCTTTGAACGAGGGAAGCAGAGCTCACGAAAATACGCGAGAAGAAAATCCACTATTGGGAGGTATCGGTTCACGAAGAATGCGACTTTCATTATCGTCCATTCTGAGCACCAAATGAGAGAAACCTCCAGGTCCAAAGTGATCAACCACTCGAAAGCCTAGGTAATGCAGTTGTCGGTCAGTGAGCAGGTCATTATGAAATATTCAAGTTTGGGGAGCCTACTACAACAGCGACGGATGCCACTTGATTCAAGATTGTAAACACTGCAGAGCCCAGCGTTGGTACGGTACTCACTTTCAATATACTGAACAGTGTGTCTCAGAATCAGTACAATGATTGTGACAGAGCCTTGAACCTACGATCACCCACCTGGTGAACCTGCATATGGTATACCATTGTTGTCAGTGCTTTGCTGTTAGAGCTCATCGACATTGAATAATGATTTAAGGCAAAGGTCTGAACGTCGACTCGGTTTGTGTGGTTAGGTCCAGGCGGTTCATTGATCCAAGTACCCAAGTCATACCCAAGACCCTGTGATGTTGATGTTGAGCTTGATATGTCACCGATGGGACGCTGGGTCGAAGATTTATTTCTGGAGCAAAATCACTCGTCACATCGCGAGATGGCAGTGCATCAAATGGTAGTCTTGTATTTGCATGTTCATGATATCAAGGCAGTGTGGATCTTCTGAGTTGAAAAGCCGGTCTCAAAGTGTGAGGTCTCGGAACACCTTGATCGTTTGGAATTGATGCTAGAACTGAAAGACCACACATTTAGAATTGAATTAAATTTTACCACACTGAGGTATGTCTATCAAAAACGACCATCATCAGAATACTGTTGCATTTCAGTAAGTAATGATGCAATAAATAAAACTGATGTTTTCAGGTGAGATCTCCGAACCAGAATTTAATATCCATTGCACAATATATACATATACTGTTCCTGGGACCAGAGATTTTGATTGAATAAGAGAGAAATATCAAACCAAAGGCCAAAGGCGCGGAACTCGGGCGGTTCAGGTGGCTGCCGCGATGATTAATTGGACCAAGGTCAGCGCTTCGGTGAGCATCGAGTGATCGAGCTTATAGGGCCCTCCCTGATAAGGATCAGGATCACTGCGCGGAGTGACGCGATCAATGAGTCGATGACAGCCAGAAGCTTAGCTTCTGTCGTCCCCCAGACCCCTCTCAGACTTCTACTCCTTCTCCAGTGACGGTCCATGTCCGGGGCAGAGTTATCATAGCATAGATTTTAGATTATTAAAAAGCGACCACGACACAGGAAATTCAACACTCGTCAAGGTGTCGAGATCTCAACCGCACAACGTCAGTGTTGACATCACAGTTTATGATGTGTATTCTGGCCAAATCACATCATCATCATCTAGGTGAGTATCCCAGCCAAGTGTGATATGCTGATTTCTAGGCTCTGGCTTCATTCCACGGACTTTCCTCTTACTCAATATGACCTTCCCACTGCCGACCCGCTCTCGAAAACTCATTTGAGTAGTCTCATTTTCCGTCATGGACTCGAAACTCATGTCAGCGTGGAGGAACGGTTTTCTCACAGCAACGTCTATCTTTGCACCCTGAGGCGCATTCCTGAGGTAGCTTGTTTCCTGACGTTCATGCCTACACACAGGACCCTGAATAGCGCCTATAGGGGCTGTGTCCAGGTTCGGACATCTGGAGGCCCGCCCAGGAAGGCTGTGTCAAAGTTCGGACAGGCGCCCGAAGTAATTGTATGCTGTGAATATAAAACTGCCCAAGTATATGAGCACAAGGGTGGTGGTTGGTTTCTTGTTTAGCCCCCAGACTGCTAATCTGCGCATTGCGAGGAGATCTGTAGTGTTGAGAGCACAGTTTTATGAAAAAATTTCAAGCAAATACGGTGATCGGAAAAGGACCTACATTCAGCAAGGTACAGTGCTATTATATATACCCCTACGATATGGACAGTATTACAGTCATCATAATGAAACAACGGTCCTCAGGCAGTTCCCCTATGACATCCAGAAGCTTATGGAGTCCGAGTTCACTCCCTGAACAATATCTTGACTCTGGACATGGTTATCCACGATTTTGACCGGCTCGAACTTTATTTTGAAGCCACAGTTGGTCTCGCCTAGGTAATTTCTGAACCATATCACTCACCGAGCACTGCGTCACTCGAGCATGAGGAAGACCGGGTCCTCCCTATCGGGGGACGTTCCGATTTGTGGAGTTCTCAACCCAAGATTCCGAATGCCTTCCTGTCCCATCGGCTGAGCTACTTTCTTTGCATGCCACAATCTGCAGAATTGCTCGCTTCACTGGTGCTGCTGATTTCATAGACAAGACTTATTGTGGTGCAGAAGATATAGGATGGTCAGTAGTAGATGGGTCTTCGACCAGCATCCTTGACTTCTCCATGTTGAGATGCCAGCCGGATAGCGATGTTCGAAGGTAGAAAATAGAAAGAGTAATTGAAATATTCAAAGAAAAGGAGAAATCTCTTAAACAACATCAACGTGTCTGGATATTTGATTGCCATCAACTTCTGTACGGTACAATCGCTTTCCACATATGTAACTCGCCAGAATTCCACTGATCACACGTTTGCCGCTGGGAGAACCTACGCCGCTTCCAGGGCCTTCACCACGTCCCACATAGTTGGACGCGATTCAGGCTCCCTCGACCAACATCGCACCATCAAATTCCACAAAGTATCCGTAATAGGGTCTTCCTGGTTCGCAGCGGGCACCGGACGCTTTGGCTGCTCGTTCTTCATTAGCGCCCTGATGATAGCCATATCGGAGCTGTATTCGGCGAAAGGTACATTTTCCGTGAGCATCTCCAAGATCGCCATGCCAAACGAGTATGTATCACTGGCAGACTTGGGTGATGTCGATGATTGTGCCATGATGACTTCTGGTGCTAGCCATCGCACTGGCATAGATTCGCGTTGCTGCGTCGGGGTCGGTGTCAGATTCTCCCTCAGTTTTTGAACTAATGTTGCCATAGCGTAATCGGCGATGATACCCTCTCCCTGTGATGCGCCAAAGGTGAGCAGTTTGTCTGGACAAAGGTAGATGCGCCTCACTAAATCTGAGACCATAATGTTGGACTTTATGCGTCATATGGTTTAGAGATTCCGAAGGCGGAGAAAAATAGAAACAGGGGCACTGACACATTTAACTATACAAGAGGAAGATAATTGAGTCGTCGAAAACGAAGAGACATTATATCACATTCTCACCATTTCCGTGAAGAATGTCTTTCGAGTGGAGAAAGCTTAAACCTTGCGCTGCTCCGTGCAACTGTGAAGGTAACAGGTTCGAGCAGTGGTTCGAGCAGTCGTTCAATAAGATGACTCACGGCTTGCAATTTTTTCGCCCTCGACTTTCCTTTCGTAAAACTTCGGCTCACTAATAAGAAGTGGAAACTAGTGCCAATTAAAACCTCTCACTCACTCAGAAGAGGTAGTACGCCAAGGAGTCACCTATCGAAATGAATCAGGACAAGCCAATGAAAGCGAATGGGTACACGAACCATTGCAATGTGTCCACTCACTTGAGTCCTAATTCCATAAAACGGAAGGACGTTTTCATGTGAAAGCTCGGACACCTTTTCAACGAACTTAATCAAGCTCTACCGGCACCGTGTCAGAAAAAATCCCAGTATCAGCATGGTGAAAGGAGTGATAGCACAACTCCAACGACCTACGTCTCTCGCTTGTTCATTCTGAGTCTTGATATGTCTCATCGCCTTGATCGCGACCTGCACATCATACAAAACAAACGTTGATCAAACGACCTCGAGAAAACTCAAAACTGGACTCAAACCTCTTCACTTCCAAGCCAGGTGCCTTTATATAAATCACAACTCGGACCTCGGGCCAACGCAGGGTCGCTTTCTGCCTTCTGAATCTGTCCATCCAGATTTTTTCCGGGAGGAATTCGAAGACAACTTCCGGCTAAGGCTCGTAATCTAACAAGTTCTTGCTGTACCAAGGAAATTCTCGTCTCTGACTCGTTTTCTTTGTCCATTTTCATCAGAATCTGTTGAGAAGTAATGAGCCTGGGGATGGATCTGAATACCGGCCTCTTGGACGAGTACCTCCTGGCCCTCTTTGAACAAGTCTTTTGCTCTTTTCTGCGAATCTGGCGTTTGATTTTCTGTCGCTTGACCCACTACCACAGGAAACTCGCGTTTAATGCGTTCTACGATTTCTGGCAGTCTGTCTGAATTCTGTTACGGTTGAATTCGTTAAGCCAGATGCTTGAGATTAACATGTCGATGACTCACTAGGAGAGAAAACTCCACTATCTTTTGATCCAGAGTCCGCAAGAACTTATTGATCTCTGAAAAACGTCATAATAGCGGTGTTGGTCAGATACGAGGAACACTATGGTCATGCCCAAAAAATCGATCTTACTAGTCAATCGCCCCGGCGACGAATCGCCATCCTTCAATTTCCTTACGGATTTCCGAACGTCTTTCAGAAAACTAAATTCAAATCGGAATTCAGACAACCGTTTTAATCAAACGACGTAGGCACCTTCTCGTGTTGGAATGCAAACGAGTGCCGAGACGCACCGGTCTGCATTTCAGGTCTCCGTTCTTCGTTATTGTCATTCGAAACCTTCCTACATTCTGCTTTTATATGGACCACTATTGTTCTGCCACTATATGTTACTGATTTCTATCATTACGACGTATCCGCAGATAATGTATATATACTGTATACGCGATGTATTGACACTTCAGCTCTCGCGTCGAGAGGCTGAAGTGAGTCCTTCTCTCGTCTTTAGTTATCCGTAAACTAATCCTTTTACTCAGTAAATATCGTTGTTATTCTTACAGGTATTTC
>KQ962076.1:337563-352086 GCA_001563735.1 Leucoagaricus sp. SymC.cos
CGAGCCAGTCGATCGTACACGGTTTACCGGCGGTACATTTTGAGCCTTGTCTAGGATTTACGATCTGAAAAGAGATTGAATTCAGGGAGCATTGAATGGAGAAGAGCTAGCAACACACGTAAAGACCGGCTTTCACGCACAGGAAGGCGTTGAACGCGAAAAACGCAAGAAAGATGTTGACCAATGAGAGCATGCTCTGTTGAATGAATAAAGCCACCAGAGGGGAAACGAAGACCAGAAAGGGGAGCGAGTGTGTGGTTGAAACGAGCGGCGCGTTATGGCCTCGAAAAAATGGCTTTCGAGGTCTAACAGTAAACGAATATATGAAGATGAAGGGTTAAGAAAGACCTTGGAGGCTGTCGTTGAGCTGAAAGATGGGTCGTCGCTATGATATAATCGTATCCAAGTCGTCAGGGAATACTTAATGGAAGGAGCCGAGGAAACTAATTTTGTAAAAATCAGCTTTTGACCCGAGTGCCGACATACCCCATTTGGAGATATTTCCCGCGGGCATGTACCCCACAATGTGTGTCAGTGTCGCCCAGCTGATCAGCTACTTCCAGCCACAGGAATTAGAATCCAGACGTTGTGGCTGAGCTTGGCGTATTCTGAGAAGAGATGAGATGGAGAGATAACGAGGAGATAATGCAGAATAATTAATAATAATAGAATATGAGTCCGCATTCTGGACTGAGTGGTCGAGTGACTGCCAGGGTCAGTTTCCCCACTTTAAGCTCAGGTCCTCATCAACTCCGGATTGCCACTGCCCCGCAATCAACCAGGATTTATTCGTCCGCGCCCGCGGCTGCAGGGTAAGTATTCTTGGCTCCCCTAAGAGTGGTTTGCAATTCCTCAGTCATTTGTTTGACTGCAGTAGCCTGCCGTTCCGAAAACGTTACAGGATAGCGTAAGGGTAAGGATACAATCAGAATTGAAATTTGAGAAGAAGAGGATTCTAACTCACTTCTTCAATCGACCCGCAATCCGCGATAATATCGGCGGCTAATTTCTCCGGGATTTGGACGTCGACAACTTGAATCCCGAGAAGAACTTTGAGATTTGAGATTATTTTTTCAACGGGGGTTGCAGCCCGTAACGCTGGCGTCCGATCCCCCTGTTGTCTTGCTGTAGGTTCACGTCTCATGCCTTCCACAACATCTGATGGTTTGCCCGGGTTCTTTTCCGGTATTGATTGAGCCGAATTTCTGAGGCAATTCAATGGCTAACCGGTTGCAAAGAAGACCCAGGCGCTTGTGCATTCAGAGTCTCTGATGCAGAGAACTTTGTAGAGATTGAGGTTGCTTCAAGGATGGCATTAGCATCAGTAACTGAATGGTCATATCACCCGGTACATACATGTAACATCAAGCGGGACAGACCAAACTTCCCGGCAACACCTCGACTTTTGGATCGCGTTTTTGAGATGTGGCTCATCGCGGGTGACAATAAGCCACAATAGCGGAGGGGACGCGGTGAACTCGACATACTCTTCGATGAAGCTTAGGATCTCGAGTTGCTCTGAGCTGCTCCCACAATGATTAAGGCCATCGATGATGATCACGACTCGTTCTTCGGGCCTGCGGTTGAAGTCAAGAATGGATGGCTCATCAATGAGCTTGCGGAACTGTGTGCGGAGGTCGACGTCAAGGATAAAGGGGCTTTTAGCAATTGCTTTGAGGATTCGATCCTTGTATGGTCCAGCAAGCTTTTCAGCGAGTTGACAAGCTATAGTGGTGATGATAGTGGGTACGATGTCATTGTCAGGGTTCGGAACGGAAAGAGCCGCCCAGAGTCGACCGTCCAAGGAGCGCTCGACAAATGCCTGTGCGATTGCCGAATTTCCGGCACTGGATGGACCGAGGAGGCACATCAGCTCCTTGTTGTCGTGAGGGTCATTCACCCATTGATCGAGTTTTTCGAGGACACGATGCGCCGTGGAGAGATCCGCAGTAAGTCGGGGGAGATGCTCGGCCTCTTTGGTTCGCTTGGATTCGAGTATTTCGCGTGCCTGTTCCTCCGAGAGAGGATTATCCTTCCCTAACTTCTTGATTTCGCCGAGTTTTTTCTTCAATCCATCGATCCACTCCTTTACTTGACTTTGATGTCTACGAATTGCTAAGGTTTCTCTCTCCCTCGCCGGGAGAGTCGAGATATAGTCGTCAAAGTCGGCTATCCTCCCGTGAATATAGGTTTAGAGTATATTGGAGAGGTAAGAAGCGTACACGAAGCCTCGCCTGCTATTGCGAAAGAACCAGCGAGCTCCTCTTTATTCTGCGATAAGCCCATGATTCCACTAGCACTGGGGCACATTTTGATGAGATTTGAATATATGCTGCAGGAGACTACCGGGCTCACATACAGATCAAGTACTGGGCAGCCTCGAGCTGAAAGGTGAATGGGAGGCGAATGAGTAAGGTGTTGCCACTGTGGAACGAGTATTAAGAGCTAGCAGTAAGCCAGCCACATAATCATCGGCACTTGAGGTTAACGCTTCCCACGCCAACAGATCGGCTAAGGGCTTCGATGGATCTCGCACAATGCCAGACTCCTTCCCAGTCCCTCGCTGACTTGGCTCGGTGCACGTGATCGGCGGGACAAACAAACAAAGATTGAGGAGGCACCGAGCGTCAGTGAGGGACTGGTAACACTGGTCAACGCATCCCCTCGCTCGCTCACTTATCCCGCTGACAAATCATTAATATGATTTCTTTTGTTTCCGAGCGTGACAACATATCAGTCCGTGCGACTCTTGAACTAAGAATATCCCCGCTACTCCGCCGCTGTCCCTATGCCCGAAGCACAACGCGACGTGTCCCGCTGGACCGAACGTGAGGTTGTTTACGAGAGGTTCAATCTGCGGGCTTGTCTATTACAAATTGAAATTGCGAGATGGATTTATGCTGGAAAGAACGTTGTCGCATGCGCACCGACTGGATTCGGCAAAACTTTATCATTTTGGATTCCTATGCTAATGGCCAAAGCGGACGGTTTAAAGCGCCAAAAAATCATCTTGATCTCACCGCTTAATGTCCTCGCTCAACAGAATGTTGAATCTCTCGAAAAGGCTAGTTTTCGTGTCGTTCTACTTATTGGAGAGACCTGCTCTTCTGATCAGCTTCGGGTAGGTCACTAATTGATCTCGGATTGTTCCTTTGATTAACCTATATCTAGATCGTCGAAAAGGAGGAATATGGTGTGATCATATCAAACCCCGAGATACTCGTGGGGAAGGAGGCTGTGCGGGAACTGCTTGGGAAGCCGTCGGTTGCCAGCTCGATCCTCGAAGTCGTCCTTGATGAAGGACATACTGTCGATCAGTGGGCCGACTTTCGTCTCCAGTTCAGACACATTGGAGACCTCCGGTACACAATCCCTGGCGACATTCCTTTCTATCTCGCATCTGCCACTCTTCCACCCGACGTTCTTCAGAATGTAAATGAGGTCCTCAACCTTCGCGAGGACAACACAAAGTATCCTTTATACTCAAATGACCGTCCCGACATCAACCTTATGGTTCGTCCACTCGCTGCGCCCGCAAATTCCTTCGAAGACCTTGGTTTCCTTATCCCAAAAGGCATAACCGAAGATTCCCCTCCCCCGCCTAAATTTCTCGTCTTTGTCGACTCTATAGCCGACACCGCAGCCTCAACCGTTGACCAGCCGCTTGCAAAGCCAAAGGTTGTTCTTCACGACAACGCAATATACGACTTCATCAACCTCCCTGAGGGTGTGAATTGTCGGCGTGAGATCCCCGACATCTACAATAAGAACGATAAGCGGCGTGAGTCACACCCCCTTCCTCCTCTATTCTTCTGACTTATGTTACCCTAGCTACTGGTGAATATGCCCAGTGCAATCCGTCTCGTTGAAGTGGGTGCGATAGGTGTAAGGCTCCCGAAATCGACAAGTGCTGCGACAAGTGCAACCCCGAGTACTTCAAAAAGTACGAAATCGCGTATGTCAAACCGAAGGTCGTCCGCCGCTCTGCTGTCAAGAAGATCTCCGATGAAATCAAAGCCGCTAAGCAGTACAAGGACCTTTGCCGTGATATCTTTGCCTGGCGAGCAGAACACGCGCTGAAGAAACTCAGTGGTTATTCTCTCGCCTTTTACGGAGCTCAATCATTTCTTCCCGAGCAAATGATTGACCGAATCATCAAATGTGCGTACTCTCATAAGATACTCGATCCCCACCAACTCGTGAAGGAGACTGGATGGTGCAAGGACTGGGCACAAGAGTTCGGTCTTTCGCTAGTTGCTCTTCTCCTGAAGCTTGTCCCTCTTGATACCAAGGTCTACTTCGCCTTCTAGCAATTTGTGAATTCCTACACCCATCATATCCTGTACTTCTTGGAGGCGTCGTCAATCCTTGTTTGTTTGGTCCTGCCTTTGTCCTTATTTAGCCTCCGAGCACGTGCAGCGAGTGGACTGGGTAGGAGTCTGGCACAATGCCATGCCAGAGATGAGTGCTAAGCAATGCGAGCCAAACACACGCTCAGGCCTCTCCTTCGTCCATCTGCTCATCCCCTTCCATCTGTCTTTTGCCTCCATGTCCACAGGCGAAATTCCCACTTCCGACTCACAGTACCTGCCTTCACACAGACATCAGCAGCGTACGTATGCTATATACATGCATGTCGACTCTCGACTCTCATATTGATGTACCATCTTACTTGCAGTCCCTAAGGGCGACCTAGTACCACAAAGCAATTCTTCACCCCGGCAGACCTCAGCTCAATGTATGCTCTCATCGTAGCGTATCCGGTCCTCATGCCATCAATCAGCCCCTTCGACCGTCAAACAGGCGACACCGTGTAGGTGGAGTGTATGTCTCCGGGTTGTCATCCTCTAACCTTTTTGAATAACCCTAGCGAACCATAAACAAGACGTTGCAGCAACCAATAAAGAAAGACAGAAAAATCAGACAGAAAAAGAAGGGTGGCGCTCTCATGGTAAATGTTATCGTCAAATCCTCAGCCCCTTGTTCATCGAGTGATGCTTTAGTTAAGAAACACTTACGAGAATTTGCGGTGACCGACCTTGAACATTCACTACCCCTCGCTCATCCATCCTATTGCTACCACGGCAGCGATTCAGACTTCACTAAAGTCAACTGGCGGTCAACAAAGCTCGTTTTACTCTCTGGAGCTGCTGGCACTGGCAAGACCACGCTCGCTCAAACCATCATTCGCGACCTGACACAATATCAAGCAGATAGTAACCCAAATGGCGTCCCTTGTCCCACTATCCCCTGTCCTCACGCCCCCGGTGACCCATCATCTGCCCTGTGCCTTAAAACCATGACGGGCGAATCCAAGGTCGTTCACTGTGCCACCATCTACTTCGAATGCTCCTCAGAAGACCCATCCTCCGTCATGTGCTTGACTATTGCAAATCAATGGGCGCATGATGACGATGCATACATCGACTCTGTACTTTCCTTTGGCATCAACGTCAAGAAAATAGAATCAATTTTGGAGGCGCAGTTCCCCGCGTATATTCGCGAACCCGGATCGCCCTCCACTCCCCCTCCTTTCTATCTCGTGTTCATTGATGGGCTTGAGCGCTGCCATGAACCAAGAACGCAGGCGCGGATCATGAAGCTTGTCATCGATCAGATCAAGACTCACCCTACTTCCCCTCTCCGGTGGCTCATCACGAGCCACCTTGACGAGACTCTGGATCAAAAACTCGAAGTAGCTGGCGTTCGGAAGCACACATTATCTGAGGACTCGAGGAACGTACCTGACTTCATCAAGTCCAGCTTCAATAAGATCTTTGGGGACGACTATGAAGGAGTGGTCCTCCAGCGCATTATTGATAAGTTCGGTAATAACTTCATGTGCGCGTCCGCAATCATCGCGTTTCTTCATGGCTCCGATCCTCGTGATGTGGAGGAAACAAAGGTGGAAGAGACGAAGGGGGTGGAGGAGACGGAACGGAAGAGACGGGAGAAGCTGGAACCTCTGGTGAAGCTATGGGAGGAGCAGGAGATTTTGCGGGAGAAACTGGGGATGCTGGAGCAGGCGGAGTTGCGGGAGGAGCTGTTGAAAGTGAGGGAGGAGCAGAAGGAGCATGAGCATCGGAAGAAGCGACTGGAGAAAATAGTCCAATACCTCAACGAACGCCAGCACGTACCCGACGAAAAGCCGATCACTCTCGTTTACGATTTTTACGACCATCTCTTGAAATGCCCAACCAAGCCGTCGCATGCAAACAGAAGCGATAAGGAGCCTTCGTTCGAAAAGGCAAAATGGATAATGGGCTTTTATCTTTTACCGTTCGGGTTCGGCGGCTGGACGCGCAACGGGACTCCGCTTTTGATCCTAGCAAACATCCTTGGCTTTACGTTAAATGACGTGACCAGCTACCTACTTCCATTTCGCCCGCTGATCAGCATTCCCGTCGGGGAAAATGCATATGAACACCCACTACGCTTTCTCCACACCTCCTTCATTGATTACCTCCGTGATCCCAAGACTCACCCCAGCATTCGGATTGATGCTCGAGATGTCGAGCTACACCTGTGGGCGTGTCACTTTCGTCATTTGAAGAAATTCAGTGATTTGGGACTGGGTAAGTTTTGTTTCTTGCTTCTCCCTCCGTCCAGCTCACCTAAATCCTCCAAGAACCTCGAGAGCTAGCGATAATTGACAACGACCACAATCCGAAGACACTTCATCCAGAATTCAAGAAGTTCAAGAAAGAATTCGAGTCGGGTTTTAAGAAGCAATTTTTTGAAAGCGCCCAACGGGTCTTCCTTGGTATCCGGAGCAGCCCAGTCGCTCAGACCAATGCTTATAGCAGACTCGACGATCTCACGCCCGAGCTTAGAAACACGCTTACTGATGTTTTCAAAGAAGTCAATTTTGGAGAACTTGCAGGCAAATACAGACATCCAGACGCCTCAGCCTCGCTTGCTCACTTTTTGAAAACATTATGCAACCCGAGCTCAGCAGTAACAGTACTTACTTTCCCCCCTCTAATCTCGCACTAACTTGTGTTTCAGCTTCGTCGAATTTTCGAGGGGGCAAATTTAGTGTCTAAACAGCAGCTTTCCGATTTCAATCTCAACTTTGACTGGCTCCGGAAGGACAAAATATCTTTCAGCATTGATGACAGCGATGTCCACACAATCACCTTCTACAGACCAGTAAGCCTCGGTACTTCATCCAGCTTGTTCGAATACAGATCTGACCATCCGGCATCACACATGGCAGGAGAAGACCTGGAAACTGCCCGAATGGATCTCGAGTTTCTTCAAGAAACCCAAGGTTACAGATTCTGAAGTCGTGATCGTGGGCTCAATTGAGGCTGGGCAATGCTTGTTATGGTTTGACGAACACAAGAAAGCTTACTGTGTCTTGCCATATGCGGCGTCTAACCGATCTTCGGGGTCCCCCGTCCAGAACACCGAACCCGGGGAACGCAGCTATCAAAAATAACTGAGTTTACGCTCGGCTTACTTGTCAGGGGGAAAAAAATCGTTAGTACTGTAACGGATTAATGTACAGTGTCGCCAACAAAGGTTCTTCGAAGTCAGGCGCAATGTATTGAACAAGTAACTACTTTTTCCTGATAGCTGCATAGCATCACATATAACGAAAGTGATGAGGCTCAGGTTTCTTGTTGATTTATCGAGAGCACATACTCGAGTTGAAGCCTAGGAAGTTTCACCAAAGTGATCAGGAAGACAACCATGGTGGGGGGAAATTCTGGTGAACTGGGCGAGATGGAACAATGGGGGAAAATGCACATCATCTTTTGGAGACCCTGCAAACTGATATCCGATAATTAAAGTTCCAGAGAAGCCAGTGCAATCTCCATTTAACCCTCATTGGTCGTGTTTCTATAAGCCTCGAGGCCTTGAGACATGAATAGAAATACTCACGAACCAGAGTGGAGCAGCTTAGATTGGTCAAGGCTGCTGCCGTGCGGACTGTTCTTGTCGTCCAGAGTTACCACCTAAACATCGGTCCTCCCCCGCTTCTCTATACCGTAAACACTCGTAGTTGTATACCTTTGCAGTATCAGGCGCTCTGGCCGTAGACCATTCTCTGACGGCCACCTTCATTACATGATCATACCTTTATAGTAAAGCACGATGCTGCAGCAAACACGTGCTGGCGGCCAACGCTCAAGTTCTCAAGAATGTCAGCATGGGTGCCTGTCAGTGGATCCTCCCAACACATCGCTTTGTTCCTGAGCAATTCCAAGATGCTCCTCTTCACTCTCCTCTCCTCCCTGGCCTCCAGTTTACCTACCTCCAAAGTAATCAGCTCTTCTGATCCATACGGTCTCTCCTTCACCGCTACCAATGTCTTTCGCAATCTTAATCCGGAACTTCCGGAGTGCATCAAGCCTGGTCGCTGTCGCTCATTGCAGGAACTCATCTGGAGCTGCCTTGCCACAATCCTGGCTTGCACTTGGACTTCCATGCACCCCAACGTGCCCAACTACCGCTATGGAAGATATCAAAGGCTCAGAGAGCGTTTGATCCTCATGTTCTTTTCGATTATTGGACCTGAATTTGTGGTCATTTGGGCCTTTAGGCAACGCAAGCGTGCCAATGCCCTTGTCAAGGAGTGCAGCAATCCCGGCCTTGGGCGTGAGTTTTTGTTGGATCAGCCCTTCCTCAGCACTCTCAAAATACCTTCAGGGACACTTCATGTGAACTCCACACTGACATGTAATTTCCGGGGTGGCTATAAACCCGGTTTTGAAGGTAAACATTGGTGTTATTGGACACGCTCATTCTTCCTGACATTTGTTCAGAAATACCCCTCGTGGGGACTTCTACCAAGCGGAGCCACGACACGGGTCCTGGGGGTGAGTCGATGCAATATCAGCTCTTGTAAAAAAGTCACAACATCCTGACAGAGATGCCTTTCATGGGTACTTCTGAAGATCCTTCAATGACGCCTCCTGTGAACCTCCAGCCGGTCGTTGTCCAGGACAGTTATAGCCCAGACTCGGAACTCGAAAGTGAGATGCCATGCTACCTTTCATTCTTACCCCTCTTAGAGGTCCCTCAGTGAGCCCCCTTGTGGATCGTTACCCAGAGAGAAGCGCCGAGAACATATTAAAGTCCCGAAAACGCACTAAGTGGACTCCCACCTATGGTTTTCTTTTTGAAATGCAGGGATTCGAGAATTATCAAAAGGGGAATCGATCTGGCGCTCGGAAACTTGGACATCTCGTATTTCAGAAGGTGGGGCGAGAGGAAGTAATCAGCAAGCCTTCTCAACTGCCTAGTGGTTTCGGGGTATCCGAAGAGGAGATCAGCGACAAGAACAAAAGCGACCCGTTTGTTAAAGGCATTGCTATCATTCAAACTCTATGGTTTGCCACCCAATGCATTGCCCGCTCGGTCAAACACCTGCATGTAACGGAACTCGAGTGGGTTACCCTTGCATTTGTTGTGATGAACGTCTTCACCTATTACTTCTGGTGGGACAAGCCCCAGAACATGGGAATGGCTGTTCGCGTCGACGATCCTTCTCCCGGCAATAGCTTAAGCCCGGATACCCCCCCACGCAAACCGAGTCCCATCACGAATGTCCGCGAGGCACTTCATTCTTTTGTGGCGTCGTTTGCTGTGATGCTCGGGAACGGATGGGGTAGTTTTCCAGAAGTTGAGAACAGGACCGCGGTGGCGACTTTTGTATTTGGTGGATTATTTGGCGGGATACATTTCATTCCCTTTGCACTGTCCCCAATCACAACCACCTGGGAAAGGTACCTCTGGTTGGCAGCAGCGACCTGGATCACTGTTGCCCCAATAGCGCTGGGAGCGTCTGAGTGGTTCTTCTGGCGCAACAGACAAAAGGACCTCGGTGCAAGGGTCCTTTTCCGTTTTGTGGGACTGCCCCTCTACATAGGATGCCGGCTCGTTCTGTTCTTTCTCACATTCTATGGCCTTCGATCTATACCCCAGGATACTTATCTCAATATCGAATGGACAACATTCTTCCTTCATGCGTGATTTTACTTTGTTCTTGATATCTAATTTTGATCGTGTTATAATGTATCATTGTCTCCATTCTCGGGCAAGCAACGAAAAGTCCCTCCCTTCCTAGTCTCCCGGAGTCAGACTCTTAGTGTGTCTTTTTGTGATGTTGATGGCGATACACTTAGTAAGAGGCTTCCCAAGTAGTGATTGGTCCACGGCCCCCAGAGCAGTGGGCGTCTATGTACCTTCGTTTCCTCTTCATTCGACTTTGCGCACAAGGCTGCGCCGATTCCCCTGCAGCCACACTAGAGTTTGCCTCGTCACGTTCCCTCAAAAGGATGCATCGAAGATCCCGGCTCGATATCGATGATGCGAAAAGAAATTTTTTCATATTCGAAGCCCAAATCTACATATAATCATTGACGTTCAGGAAAGAAGGACTCGTCGCCTAAATCTTTTGTTACACCGATTAACGCCTACTCAACAGCGATCTACTATGACTAGGAAAGCGTTGGGACCTGCCAGTTAACCCACTGTGACTCAACGAAACCGAGATTGTTGGCTCCGTCGGTTTTGACGATGTTGGTGTTCGTTGATTGACCATTCAAGAATTTGTTAACGAACGCGTTCAAATCACCTTGCTCGTTACTTGGGAATGCGCAATGATTGTGGTTGCCAACTTGGCTGACACCCATATGGTCAGCGATACCGAGGGCTTGCCAGATCTTGTTAGCTGTGCTCATGCAACCCCAGACGCTTCGGGGACCAAGCCAATCAATACCGGTGTTGTCGATGATGAGGAGAGCACGAGGAGCGACAAGGGCGGCAAGCATATGATGATCGAAGGGCAAGTTGTTGACCTGGTTAACGTATTGGTTGAAATTCGGCGAGAACCAAACGTTCTCTCCGACGATTTCTGACGCGGTCTGGGTTTGGATGCCGCTCGCGAGCATGCTGTCGGAGATGCGCCAGCATCCAGCTCCACCAGAGCCTGACTCCTGGGGAATCGTCAGCGCGATACGGGTTTCGAAGGCACCCGCGACTAGGGCGCCCTTTCCGTTCCTGGAGCATCCCGTAACGGCGAGCTTGGACAAATCAATGCGTGAGGTTGAGCTTGGGACGGTCTCAAGGACGTCAATGATACGAGAGATGCCCCAGGCCCAAGCGGTCATGGCACCGGCGGAGTGGCCAGTACCATAGAGCTGGTAGAACTTGCCTTGGCCACGGCTGCCGCTGTTGACTTGAGCGGCCATGTCGTCGTTGTTGAAGGTGATGACAACGACATTGGCAGGCTTAGGGATGCTCATGCCTCCGACCGCAATGATAGCTGGGAAAGGTCCATTTCCACTGGGATATGAAACGCTAGCGGAGAAAGAGATGGATTTTCCGCTGTCAGAAACGTTGACGGTCAAGGTGCTTCCAGATAGGGAGCCAGTCACGGACGAAGGTTTCGGAGGAAGGGTACCCAGCTCATACTTCTGGAGAAGCTGGGATATTTCTTCACGGCGGCAATTCCACTGAGCCTTGGTAGTAACCTTGGTGCCGTCGTAGAAGGTGAACGGGTCTGGAAGGAAGCTATTAGATCGGAGAGTCGGGTTGGATGGCAGGGTGGGGCAGCCAGATGGAGTTCCAGCAGGTGCAGTGCTACCTGGAGTAGTTGGCGTGGAAGTTGGGGGAGCCGAAGAGGGAGGAGTGGTTGTTGTAGGGGGTGCTGGTGTGCTGGATCCCGGGAGACACTGTGAGTAATAGTCATTCAACTTGGTGCAAGCTGCCCCAGCCACGCATTGTGTGAGACCGGTCCAACCAATCCCGCCACCTGGCACGTGTAGTGTAAGTTATAGTTCCATGAAACCTTCTGAGATATGCTCACATTGACCCCAAAGCTGCTGCTGTTGAGCCAACGCCGGGAGTGCAAGTACCAGCGCGATGAAGGACTGTTTGAATACCATTGCGTTGTATAGAGAAACGCGGCTTTCGTTATTAATGCCACCCACGAAGCTCCTACATTTCAACTTCTTATATAGCTATGGGTCCTTTTCTGGAGGCTCTCACGTCGTTTAAAGTAAGACGGTCACCCTGTACACTATCATCCATGGGATGCTCACCCGACGGGAATTTGCTGGTCACATGGCGGGAAGGAAGAGTCTGAGGTCGATCATGATGGGTAACACAAATAATCCCGAAGTGCGTGCATTTGACGTCTCAACTACTCAAGCGTTTAACTAGGTTGAAGTGACGATGAATCAAATTCGGAGAAAAGTGTCCAGGTGGATGATGAACGGACAAAGCTCGCGGTTTTGCGAACCTTTGGGGGACCTTTCTCGACCGCGTGTATATCGATTCTTGTGTTAGAAGTCTGGAGAAACCATTTTGGAGGTCGGCGGCAGCAGTTTGAGTCTATTTTGAGGTTCGTATTTCGTATGTAGGCGCCTTTAGACATGTGAGCGGAGAGCTTCGGGCTTCTTGGCACATAATTATAGCCACGTGGACGTGACATTCGCTGCCAGGGAATCACTGGAGGCTCGAAAACGGTTGTTTTGCTCTCACATTTACCAGGCCAGGTGGGCGCTTCCTGAGTTGACATACCTTTGTACAACAAAGGTCATCCTTTGAGCCTTCGGACCTTCTGATATGAAGATCCTTCAAGGTGAGTGCCCGAACTAGCAAAGACGTTCTAACGACGAGATTTCAATGAAGATGCGGGCTAAGAAAAGGTGATCAGAGCTTGACGTTGAATAATAATGATAAAACATGAAAAAAGTTCGAACTAATGCTCATACAGCACCGTCTGAACCAGAAATTTGACCTAACCGTTCGTGAATAAACTCTAGTAAACAGCCTTGGAGGATCGTCGACCACACGAAGTGAGGTCGAACCAAGCATTCAGTCTGCTTCGACACTGCAAGACGCAAGTCGCGGTTGAACTCTGGAAATGAAGTAGTTCGGGGTTTCGCACGTGGTACGCACGTTGATTCAAAGACAATTTGTCGTCAATTAACACTCAATTCTCGCGCACGCGATCTGACTTCAAAGCCTATAGATTTCCAAACCAAAGACGTCGCACGGGGACCAAGTCGGAATGATCTCGATGATCGAACAAGGAGCTGGTTGATCCACTATCCCTGGCATCGTCCGGAACGACAACGCAGCGGACCGTCAGAGACCGCTTTCCCTTGGACCACAGTAAGCACCACTTCAAATTGCACAATCGGAAGTGATTTGGAGAGATATCGCGGTCTTGGCATCTGTCTTACCGTACATTTTCCAATGAACCTAGAGATCGATTAGCCGAAGGAGCGCACTGCGCCGGCATGAAATTACTGTTCGATAAACAAGTGGATCAACGTACTTTCACTGGATGCGTTAAGTAAGAAGTCAGTTGTTGATACTTAATCGGAGGTCTGACCAGGGCATATTCGTTTGGTTCTTGCACTTGTCTTTAGCCCTCGACAGTAGGAAACTCCTTGCAGCTGAACACGGATCGAGTCCTTCCAGTCTTGTAGCTGGTAAAGAGCCATCACGAAAAAGTTAGACGCCAGATGAATATTATATGGTCGGATCTGGGATTGTTTGTGATTATCATACCTAGTCGTAGCTAGACATGGCAATATAATCACTCGTCTGGCGCTTAATGTTTTCGAGATGGCGTAAGGTGATATTTTGATATCATCATGCCTCGAGCTGCGAACAATATGCTGACGAGAAGAGGGCAAGAAATAGAGAGCGATAGAGATCCATGCTGAACGTGTTATGATGGACATTTTCCATGGACAAAAATAAAAGAGGGCCAATAACCACAGGGTGTCATCTGAACCCAATGGTTTGGACGTACCTGTATGACGCTATCAATTGCCATCACTGAGTACTGAACAATCAATCGATAGTGTCGTGCTAGGATTTACAGCGAAAATGGAACGACGTTCAGGTATATGCAGGAGGAAGAACAGCTTCTCGTCGAATAAATTCCAATTCTCTCCTCAGCTCATCAACTTCCTGCCTCAACCCCTCTGATCCTGATCCAGATCCAGAGGCTGATGGGTTGTTCGTTACTGCTTCAGATCCCATTGAGGTATTTATATGATGCCCCAATGCTCTTCTTTCCTTCTCTGTCATCGCCGGACGATAACGCACTGCAGCTAATCGTGAGAGAGGGAAGGTCGGGGATCCTGGTTCTTGCCCTTGCTGCGGTGACGAAAAGTTCTCCCGGGAGCTTTCCGGAAGTGACCGTGAGGTGGGGACATAGGGATATGGCCTAGAATTATCCCCCGCCTCAGAGTCCTTAGTTTGATGCTGTAGCCGACGTCTGCGCCAGAAAAAGAGACCAAGGAGTACAAGAAGGACACCTGCAAGCCCACCAATGACGCCACCAACGATGCCCCCGATGTTTCTCTCTGTTTTTGTCCCTGGGAATGTAATTGGATCGGCTTTGATGTCCTGATTCGACAAACTCAGAGCCAAGAGGGTATAAGCCGCGCCATGGAATGGGCTCGACGAATCGTCAATATTTCAACCACTTTGGATGAAATTAAGTGACCAGCCTCACCTTGCGTTCCTGCCGGTGATTGGCTCCCC
>KQ962076.1:356657-370684 GCA_001563735.1 Leucoagaricus sp. SymC.cos
GTATATGCAGGAGGAAGAACAGCTTCTCGTCGAATAAATTCCAATTCTCTCCTCAGCTCATCAACTTCCTGCCTCAACCCCTCTGATCCTGATCCAGATCCAGAGGCTGATGGGTTGTTCGTTACTGCTTCAGATCCCATTGAGGTATTGATATGATGCCCCAATGCTCTTCTTTCCTTCTCTGTCATCGCCGGATGATAACGCACTGCAGCTAATCGTGAGAGAGGGAAGGTCGGGGATCCTGGTTCTTGCCCTTGCTGCGGTGACGAAAAGTTCTCCCGGGAGCTTTCCGGAAGTGACCGTGAGGTGGGGACATAGGGATATGGCCTAGAATTATCCCCCGCCTCAGAGTCCTTAGTTTGATGCTGTAGCCGACGTCTGCGCCAGAAAAAGAGACCGAGGAGTACAAGAAGGACACCTGCAAGCCCACCAATGACGCCACCGACGATGCCCCCGACGTTCCTCTCTGTTTTTGTCCCTGGGAATGTAATTGGATCGGCTTTGATGTCCTGATTCGACAAACTCAGAGCCAAGAGGGTATAAGCCGCGCCATGGAATGGGCTCGACGAATCGTCAATATTTCAACCACTTTGGATGAAATTAAGTGACCAGCCTCACCTTGCGTTCCTGCCCGTGATTGGCTCCCCAGACGAGGCATCGTAAACCACAGGTAAAGGCGACGCCTGGCCTACTGGAAAGAAAGCACGCTGATATAGTGGATGGATGAGCCCATCTCTGACATTTGTTTGGTCATCGGGGATAGCTGCAGCGGTCAAGAAGGTCCAGTCTTTGAAATACATGAGTTCAAGTTGACGAGTAAAACATGAATGTCAATTTGCGACACACCAGAATGGACACTATTCCGCCCCAGTGAACTATCAAGCTCAATGCCGTACTGAGCGACTTGACCAGTGCCTTGACTCGAGAAAGAAGTGTCATCAGGTGAGAGCTACTAGCTGAAAAGGACACTCACTTGCTTGCTTTGCATAGAAGTTTGCTTGAAGCCTCAATGTCTATGAAATACAAATTTGAACCCAGAACGATGAAGGTAGTTGTTTTCAAGCGTACGGAATTGTCAACAAGTCCGCTGTCTAACCAAACGGCAGGGAAAAGGTTGTAGATGAGTCCCCAAGAGTTTGGCTCCTGGAAAGTAGTTGCTATATGGTCATTGT
Source organism: Leucoagaricus sp. SymC.cos (assembly GCA_001563735.1). Taxonomy (NCBI): domain Eukaryota; kingdom Fungi; phylum Basidiomycota; class Agaricomycetes; order Agaricales; family Agaricaceae; genus Leucoagaricus; species Leucoagaricus sp. SymC.cos. The sequence continues at coordinate 357,830 of KQ962076.1, forward strand.
TTGCCACTGCATTTCGAGTCCAATTTGTAACATAACGATTAGCGGACTCCTGCACGAGAGTATTAATCACTGCATTTCGAGTCCAATTTGTAACATAGCGATTAGCGGACTCCTGCACGAGAGTATTACGTGAGTCATTTTGAGGTCACCACGATCATCAGAGTGGCTTACGAATGTCACATACCATGTAGGTCGAGTTCGGAATCCCAAGAGCCTCATTTATTTTTGCCATCGAATAAATGCCCAATATCCCTTTAATAACTAGGTTGGACAGACCAGTTTCCGTTGACAAGTTATCCACTGATATTGAACCGGAAGGCGGTGCTAAAGTGTTCGAAACAAGGTAATCTGCCCATCGTGCCAGCGTAGTATACTTTGAAACAATGTATGAGATGAGCTGCAACAATTGGTGGGAGTAACACTTACATAACGAGAGAGTAAATTACCATCACCAGATTTAACAGCATGGGCGTAGAGCATGATAAGCATGCTCGCGGTATCTGCGATGTGCCAAAGGATGAGTGGTGAAGTATCTGAAAGTGAATCACCACGTACTGTCAAAGACGTTAGGGCCTCCGTTAGAATTTCCGAGGATGGTTGGATAACTCGTCCCTAATTTGCTTCAGCTCCAAACTTAACTTCTCATAACATCGTACAGACTCACCGAGATCTGGAGCAGCAAATGGGGAAGATGTCTGACGCTCGAGTAACGGTTCCAATAAATGACTCGCAATGCTTGAGTTGAAGTATAGAAGCGCAGGAAGCGCACCATAAAGGACCTCCACCGGATTGGCTCGGCTGGTATGAATTATCATGCTTTATGACGCTCGGAGCTTTCATTATGAGACACTCACTTTGAGATTTGCACATCCTTCATGAATATCTTGATATCCGACGAGTTCAGACTCCCATTCTGTTCCTGTCCCAGAGTAATGTCCATCGAGGCAAAGATCTGTCGTGTGAGCAGTGACACCAGATCTGCGTATTCAGCAGATATTTGGCTCGCAGCGGAGACAATTCTATTGTCCAACGCTAAGCCTCTATCACGAATGCTATTGAAATTGTTTAGGAATGCGGAGACCTACGTGAGTATAATCAGTCGTATACACAGGTGGGAGAAATAATTCAAAACTCACCACAGCAGTAATATCGGAGTATTGAGACCAATAAAATCCCCTTCGAACCTCAGAGGCCGTCGGGTAAGCTACCAAGGGATCACGAACGAGTCCGATGGCCCAGACAACGGGGTCTGGTTGCGAACCTGGCGAAATAGTACCAAGGTCAACAGCATGGGCAAATCCCGCTCCGTCCTTCCTGCGTTGTGTCGATTACTCCAGGAACAGTGTTAAAGCTGTCATAACTTACTGTGGGCCATCGGCCGCGCGAAATTTGGTATCCGCGGTGTTACTCAATGCACCGGTCTGGTTAAATGCTTTTCGGCAGTCAGAGAAAGGTCCTATCTGCCAGGTGTGTCCTGTTCGCTATCGAGGTTTGAGATTCATCGGACAGAGGGGTCTGAATAAACATTGCGACTGTACATTTGCCATTGCATAGTAGGCCGTTGAATCTTCTGCGAAAAAACTATTATCTGCTCGTGCCAGTGGTTGAGGGTTTTGCTGGAAAACCCGATGATAAACAATCCCATCCTGCGCAACAACATCCCACCCGACCAGCGCAGTGTCGGTCCTGGTCACCCAGTCTGAACGGTGTACTTCGTCAGCTCCAGAATCTCAATAGTATATACATGGGACTGATTAACCTGCCATGATATCGGAGTAAACCTGCACTGTGTGTTGCTGAGAATCCAAAGAGGAGAACGCGTCGAGGTACAAGTATGAGAAGGGTATCGATTGAAGAACGTAGTCGTCAGGCTGGAAGGTAGTCAGAAGAGCACTCAAAGGGCGAATAACAGTTACCTCAATTGGGGTGAAAAAAGTAACATTGAATTGAACAGGACCAGCCTGGATTGTGTAGATGGTTCTTGTTGGCGTAAATTCATTTGCCACAGTTTTCGCCGCGGTGTATCCACCATCCAACCACTGAAACAATTGACCATCGACTCGCACTAGTCCAGCCCACGGCAGATTCTGACGGCTGAAGTTGTATCATGGTACAATGAGAGCATGGAATCTACTTACCCTGTCCTTCGTGTAAAACATTGGTATCGGCCCTGGGAGTGAGCCAAAACTGTCAGATCTCTGAGTCCATGTACTCAGATATGGTGTCTTGACTGCGAGCGGAGCGAAGACCGGAAATTGAGGAGCCGACGATTGAGCATGGGCTACCAGCCCATAGACGAGGGCAACGAAGAGGAAAGGAAAGAACATTATCCACACAGTCAACGGTCAAACGCTCCAACATATATTCGCATCCCTGTGCTAGTCGGATAATCAATGTCCTCAAACACGCTTGATGAACAAGGAAAGAAGATTCTTATGACGTTTGACGTCGGCAAATGCGGTTAGAAGAAGTTGCCGCGGTTTCGCCATCAATGCCAAGCTGCAAGCTACATACATCAAGATAGCATGTCACCGCACAAAGGTAGACACAGCTCCAACCTCCAACATGGTTCCCTCCTCTATATGTTGATCACGAGGTTGCGGCAAGCAAATTGTATCAAGATGAAGAGCTGTCGAGAGTCCTTCAATTAGAAAGGAAATACTTGAGGGAGTTTCCAGGGCAAGTAGCAGCTGATTTGTCAAGGGAGAAGGAGCCTAACCACATCACGAATGCTACGGAGGTGATGCTGAGATACTTACCTGATGATAATACTCAGCCGACTAAGCCAATCTTAGAGTGAAGTTCGTGGTTTCATGAGCAGACTGAGTGATTCCGCGAGGTTTGTTCGGTTCGTGGGGAAACACATGAGTCAAGGACGTTCTCGTTGGCACCACTGGCTGGACTAGTGTCACCGCTTCTCACTCTTGCGGCACCCCCTGAAAGTAAGTAAGCCCAGTCCAGCACCTCCATGTATGCCCTCAGAAATTTGATATTTAGAAATATCAAAGGCAACGGATTCCTAGACTCGGCTCGTAGTCGCAGAGAGGAGTTGTGGAAGAACGAACATACCGGCTGGTGTTATTGTTAGATTGCCAACACACTGATTGCATCGCTTGCCATCACTTGGTGTGAGCCAGACCCCAGACAATAATTATTCATGCCGATAGTTAGCAAACCAAGGACCCCCAGTTCCATTTCCGAAATACATAAGTTGTGAACATAATAGTGACGGTGTGTAGCTGAGCTTTCGACTCGGAATTCTTGACGACTTCTTGACTTCTTGAAGTTGGCCTTCCTGGGCTGTGTTTGCTTCCTACACCAAGTACGCTATTCCATCATGATCAACGACGAATCTTGAGGTGAGTTGGGCGTCTCTCTCCCGCATCTTTTGATCATCCGCTAACCTGTACTGGTGTTCTCTTGTAACGTTTCGCAGCCTCTCATCACAATCAGCCTTCAAATAGGCTGGCATCCCTCTATCCCAGTTTCCTCCTGACACACCACCGTTTAAACGATACCTCCCTCCCAGGTACATTGTTCCGTAGATTTGAGCACGACAGTTGTTTCATTTTCGTATTCATTATCTGAAAGTACGAGTCGCAATTTCAAAGGTATGTTTGTTGCCCGGTCGAAGTTTCAGTGTCGTCTTTCATCAACTTTTGATACACAATGTTTGGTCTTTTTCTGGCGAGATTTTCAGTCTGTCCGCCGAAAATCTTCATTGCGTGGCCACTTATATAAGCGGTATTCTGTGCAATAAATAATTTCAGAACTTCTACCTATTCACATACCGATTTCAGTACTTTTTTGTCAGTGGGTACCTCACGTGGTACGCACGTTGATTCGAAGACAGTTTGTCGTCAATTAGTACTCAATTCTCGCGCACGCGATCTGACTTCGAAGCCTATAGATTTCCAAACCAAAGACGTCGCACGGGGACCAAGTCGGAATGATCTCGATGATCGAACAAGGAGCTGGTTGATCCACTATCCCTGGCATCGTCCGGAACGACAACGCAGCGGACCGTCAGAGACCGCTTTCCCTTGGACCACAGTAAGCACCACTTCAAATTGCACAATCGGAAGTGATTTGGAGAGATATCGCGGTCTTGGCATCTGTCTTACCGTACATTTTCCAATGAACCTAGAGATCGATTAGCCGAAGGAACGCACTGCTCCGGCATGAAATTACTGTTCGATAAACGAGTGGATCAACGTACTTTCACTGGATGCGTTAAGCGAGAAGTCAGTTGTTGATACTTAATCGGAGTTCAGACCAGGGTATATTCGCTTGGTTCTTTCACTTGTCTTTAGCCCTCGATAGTAGGAAACTCCTTGCAGTTGAACACGGATCGACTCCTTCCAGTCTTGTAGCTGGTACAGAGCGTAAGGTGATATTTTGATATCATCATGCCTCGAGCTGCGAACAATATGCTGACGAGAAGAGGGCAAGGAATAGAGAGCGATAAAGATCCATGTTAAACGTGTTATGATGGACCTTTTCCATGGACAAAAATAAAATAGGGCCAATAGCCACAGGGTGTCATCTGAACCCAATGGTTTGGATGTACCTGTATGAAAGCACTCTCATCGCTATCGATTACCATCACTGAGTACTGAACAATCAATCGATAGTGTCGTGCTAGGATTTGCAGCGAAAATGGAACGACGTTCAAGTATATGCAGGAGGAAGAACAGCTTCTCGTCGAATAAATTCCAGTTCTCTCCTCAGCTCATCAACTTCCTGCCTCAACCCCTCTGATCCAGATCCAGATCCGGATTCAGAGGCTGATGGGTTGTTCGTTACTGCTTCAGATCCCATTGAGGTATTTATATGATGCCCCAATGCTCTTCTTTCTTTCTCTGTCATCGCCGGAATTTGATGTCCTGATTCGACAAACTCAGAGCCAAGAGGGTATAAGCCGCGCCATGGAATGGGCTCGACGAACCGTCAATATTTCAATCACTTTGGGTGAAATTAAGCGACCAGCCTCACCTTGCGTTCGCGCCGGTGGTTGGCTCCCCAGACGAGGCATCGTAAACCACAGGTAAAGGCGAGGTCTGGCCTACTGGAAAGAAAGCACGCTGATATAGTGGATGGATGAGTCCATCTCTGACACTTGTTAGGTCATCTGGGACAGCTGCAGCGGTCAAGAAGGTCCAGTCTTTGAAATACATGAGTTGAAGTTGACGAGTAAAACATAAATGTCAATTTGCAACGCACCGGAATGGACACTGTTCTGCACCAATGAGCTATCAAACTTAAAGCCGTACTGAGCGACTTGACCAGTGCCTTGACTCGAGAAAGAAGTGTCATCAGATGAGAGCTGTTAGTTGAAAAGGCCACTCACTTGCTTGCTTTGCGTAGAAGCTTGCTTGAAGCCTCAATGTCTATGAAATACAAATTTGAACCCAGAACGATGAAGGTAGTTGTTTTCAAGCGTACAGAGTTGTCAACAAGTCCGCTGTCTAACCAAACGGCAGGGAAAAGGTTGTAGATGAGTCCCGAAGTGCTTGGCTCCTGGAAAGTAGTTGCTATATGATCATTGTTTGCCACTGCACTCTGAGTCCAATTTGTAACATAACGATTAGCGGACTCCTGCACGAGAGTATTACGTGAGTCATTTTGAGGTCGCCACGATCATCAGAGTGGTTCATAAATGTCACATACCATGTAAGTCGAGTTCGGAATCCCAAGAGCCTCGTTTATTTTTGCCATCGAATAAATGCCCAATATCCCTTTAATCGCTAGGTTGGACAGACCAGTTGCTGACAAATTATCCACTGATTTTGAACCGGGAGGCGGTGCTAGAGTGTTCGAAACGAGGTAATCTGCCCATCGTACCAGCGTAGTATACTTTGAAACAATGTATGAGATGAGCTGCAACAGTTGGAAACTGGGAGCAACACTTACATAACGAGAGAGTAAATTACCATCACCAGATTTAACAGCATGGGCGTAGAGCATGATAAGCATGCTCGCGGTATCTGCGATGTGCCAAAGGATGAGTGGTGAAGTACCTCTAAGTGAATCACCACGTACTGTCAACGGCGTTAACGTCTCCATTAGAATTTCCGAGGATGGTTGGATAACTCGTCCCTAATTTGCTTCGGTTCCAAACTTAACTTCTCATAACATCGTACAGACTCACCGAGATCTGGACCAGCAAATGGGGAAGATGTCTGGCGCTCGAGTAACGGTTCCAATAAATGACTCGCAATGCTTGAGTTGAAGTATAGAAGCGCAGGAAGCGCACCATAAAGGACCTCCATCGGATTGGTTCGGCTGGTATGAATTATCATGCTCTATGATGCTCTGAGCTTTCATGATGAGACACTCACATTGAGATTTGCACATCCTTCATGAATATCTTGATATCCGACGAGTTCAGACTCCCGTTCTGTTCCTGTCCCAGAGTAATGTCCATCGAGGCAAAGATCTGTCGTGTGAGCAGTGACACCAGATCTGCGTATTCAGCAGATATTTGGCTCGCAGCGGAGACAATTCTATTGTCCAACGCTAAGCCTCTATCACGAATGCTATTGAAATTGTTTAGGAATGCGGAGACCTACGTGAGTATAATTAGTTGTATACACGGGTGGGAGAAATAATTCAAACTCACCACAGCAGTAATATCGGAGTATTGAGACCAATAAAATCCCCTTCGAACCTCAGAGGCCGTCGGGTAAGATAGTCATATACACAGGTGGGAGAAATGGTTGAAAACTCACCACAGCAGTAATATCGGGGTATTGAGACCAATAAAATCCCCTTCGAACCTCAGAGGCCGTCGGGTAAGCTACCAAGGGATCACGAACGAGTCCGATGGCCCAGACAACGGGGTCTGGTTGCGAACCTGGCGAAATAGTACCAAGGTCAACAGCATGGGCAAATCCCGCTCCGTCCTTCCTGCGTTGTGTCGATTACTCTAGGAACAGTGTTAAAGCTGTCACTGTGTGTTGCTGAGAATCCAAAGAGGAGAACGCGTCGAGGTACAAGTATGAGAAGGGTATCGATTGAAGAACGTAGTCGTCAGGCTAGAAGGTGGTCAGAACAGCACGTAAAAGGCAAATAACAGTTACCTCAATTGGGGTGAAAAAAGTAACATTGAATTGAACAGGACCAGCCTGGATTGTGTAGATGGTTCTTGTTGGCGTAAATTCATTTGCCACAGTTTTCGCTGCGGTGTGTCCACCATCTAACCACTGAAACATTTGACCATCGACCCGCACTAGTCCAGCCCACGGCAGTTTCTGACGGCTGGAGTTGAATCATGGTACAATGAAGCACAGAATCTGCTTACTCTGTCCTTCGTATAAAACAATGGTATCGGCCCTGGGAGTGAACCAAAGCTGTCAGATTTCTGAGTCCATGTATTCAGATATGGTGTCTTGACTGCGAGCGGAGCGAAGGCTGGAAATGGAGGAGCCGACGATTGAGCATGGGCTACCAGCCCATAAACGAGGACGACGTAGAGGAAAGGAAAGAACATTCTCCACACAGCCAACGGTCAAACGCTCCAAATATGAGAAGGGTATCGATTGAAGAACGTAGTCGTCTGGCTGGAAGGTGGTCAGAAGAGCACTCAAAGGGCAAATAACAGTTACCTCAATTGGGGTGAAAAAAGTAACATTGAATTGAACAGGACCAGCCTGGATTGTGTAGATGGTTCTTGTTGGCGTAAATTCATTTGCCACAGTTTTCGCCGCGGTGTATCCACCATCCAACCACTGAAACAATTGACCATCGACTCGCACTAGTCCAGCCCACGGCAGATTCTGACGGCTGAAGTTGTATCATGGTACAATGAGAGCATGGAATCTACTTACCCTGTCCTTCGTGTAAAACATTGGTATCGGCCCTGGGAGTGAGCCAAAACTGTCAGATCTCTGAGTCCATGTACTCAGATATGGTGTCTTGACTGCGAGCGGAGCGAAGACCGGAAATTGAGGAGCCGACGATTGAGACATGGGCTACCAGCCCATAAACGAGGACGACATAGAGGAAAGGAAAGAACATTCTCCACACAGCCAACGGTCAAACGCTCCAACATATATTCGCATCCCTGTGCTATTGGGATGATAAATATCTTTAAAGGCGCTCGATAAACAAGGAGAGAAGATTCTTGTAACGTTTGACGTCGGCAAATGCGGTCAGAAGAAGGTGCCCCGGTTTCACCATCAAGGCCGGCTGCAAGCTATATACATCAAGATGGCATGTCACTGCACAAAGATAGACACAGCTCCAACGTCCAACGTGGTTCCTCCCTCTATATGTTGATTATGAGGTTGCGGCAAGCAAATCGTATCAAAATGAAGAGCTGTCGGATTGTGCAGGGAGAATGGAATGAGTGAGGGCAGAGCCTAGCTACATCACGAATGCTACGGCGAAAGTGATGCTGAGATACTTGCCTGAATGATAATACTCAGTCGACCACGTAAGCCAAGGTTAGAGCGCCGTTGCCAAGTTCGTGGTTTCATGAGCAGACTGAATGATCCAGTGAAAATTGTTCAGTTCGTGGGGAGACACATGAAGAGTCAAGGACGCTATCGTTGGCACCGCTGGCTGGACCAGTGCCACCGTTTCTCACATCTTGCGGCACCCCCTGAAAGTAAGCCCAGTCCCATAAATGCCCTCAGAAATTTGATATTCAGAAATGTCACAAAGGTAACGGATTCCCAGACTTGGCTCGTAGTCGCAGAAAGGTGTTGTGGAAGAAGGAACATTCCGGTTGAGGTTATCATTGGACTGCCGGCACACTGATTCCATCACTTGCCATCACTTGATGTGGCCCAGACGTCAGACATCAATTATTCATACTGATAGTAAGTAAACCAAGGACTCCCAGTCCCATTGCCAAAATACATCAGTTGTGAATACCATAGCGACGGTGTGTAGCTGAGCTTTCGAATCGGAATTCTTGGCGACTTCTTAACTTCTTGAAGTTGGCCTTCCTGGGCTGTGTTTGCTTTCCTCGTCATCTACGCTATGCCATCAACGACGATCATCACTTGCCATCACTTGGTGTGGCCCAGACATCAGACATCAATTATTCATACTGATAGTAAGTAAACTAAGGAGACTGTCCCATTGCCAAAATGCATCAGTTGCGAATACCATAGCGACGGTGTGTAGCTGAGCTTTCGAATCGGAATTCTTGGCGACGTCTTAACTTCTTGAAGTTGGCCTTCCTGGGCTGTGTTTGCTTTCCTCGTCATCTACGCTATGCCATCAACGACGAAGCTTGAGGAGAGTTGGGCGTCTCTCTCCCGCATCTTTTGATCATCCGCTAATCTGTACTGGTGGCAAACCCTCTCGCAACGTTGCGCAGCCTTTTGGCATCACAATTAGCCTTCAAATAGGCTGGTGTCTCTCTACCCCAGTTTCCTCCTGACGCACCCCCGTCTAAACGATACCTCCCTCCCAGGTACATTGTTCCGTAGATTTGAGCACGACAATTGTTTCATTTTCGTATTCATTATCTGAAAGTACGAGCGGCAATTTCAAAGGTGGTTTGTTGCCCGGTCGAAGTTTCAGTATCATCTTTCATCAACTTTTGATAACGCGTCTCTCTCCCGCATCTTTTGATCATCCGCTAATCTGTAGCGGCGATTTCAAAGGTAGTTTGTTGCCCGGTCGAAGTTTCAGTATCATCTTTCATCAACTTTTGATATGCAATATTTAGTCCTTTTTTGACGAGATTTTCAGTCTGTCTGCCGAAAATCTTCCTCGTTGCGTAGCAACTTACATTGGAAGGAAGGGCTCTTTCGGACTAACCCCCAAACTAGCGACCGATAATATTTATTGGAGACTTTATGCGCACCAGAATTGAACTGTACAATACAGATAGCTAAGATATGGTGTCTACCCATGAAGAAACGTTTCTGTCTTGGTATGAAAGGAACAAGAAAGCAGTCAATTAAGACGACAGGTGACATGACAGTGTTTCGTGCGGGGATGACATAAAATCATATGAGCGCTGGAGCGACGACAAGCTACCGCTTTTATGTTCAAAACGGCATACGCGCGCCTATCGCAGATAAGACCAATTTGTTGACAGCAAACGAATACAAAGAAAATAAGTAGAACAACGAAAGAGAAGAAAGAAATATATAAAATTTTACTTTAGTTTGTTGGGGGCATTAGAATGCCACGACACCGACGAGAGCGCTGAGTAGAACACCGGCCCAACCAGCCTTGGAGTGGAGAGCAGCATTGTTGGAGGGCGAGGGCTTGGCAGAGGAAGAGCCGCTGGAGGAAGAACGCGAGGCGGGGGAAGAAAGCGAGACGGACGAAGAAGCGCTAGCAGTGGGAGACGTCGTTTGGCCAGCAAGAGGTGCAGTGGATTGACCTGCGATCAAGGCTTGGACGGTTGAGTTGAAGGTTCCGCCCATGTTATCCATGCTGGAAAGAGATAACGGTTAGATGGATGCTCGTTTGGTGAAGCGAAGGGGAGCACTTACGTGAATTTAGCGGAGAAAGCCTCAGCGGGGAATTGAGGATTCTTGGGATCTTTCGCAGCCAGAGACTCGATACGAACGAAGCTGAAAGTATGTTAGAGGTGGGTTTGCTACGAATAAGAAAATGATTTACTATTCGTTGCTATTAGGACCAATGCTTGGGTCAGGAGTGAACTGGATTGAAGAGGTGGTGGCGACGTTCACGCCAGGAACGATGAGCTGCAGTTGAACCTAGAAAGCCCTCAGAAATGCGATAGAGACAAGGTGAGAAAAGCCTTACCTGCTGTTGGGCGTTACCAACATAAATGGAAACCATGGCATTACCAAAATCTTGGAGGGAAGGTGCGGAGCCGTCATCCTGCCAGCTGATGGTAGCCTGTTGGTTTCCGTGGAATGTGGACGAAGCGACGGGACTCGTGAGCTAAAAAAAAATATCCTCAGTTAGTGGGCAATATGTGAGTGTCAAGCCAATGCATACAAAGACAGTGGCCAAAGCGGGTGAGGCGGCGAGGGCGAAAAAAGCGAGGGCCTTGAAGAACATTTTACAGGAGAGGCTGGGGATGCTGAGAAGAACTTATGAAGTATTCACAGAAAGGACTGAGAGTCAAAGGAATGACAAGGATTGCGCGCCGGGAGCAAACGTAAATCAAGTTCTCTGGTGGATGGAGGTGAAGGTAGTGAAAAAGCGCGAATGGTTGTTGTCAAATGTCGGAGTTTATAATTGTTTTCACACATGAGTACATTGCGGTCCATTATCATCAGGATCACGGTTGTTATACATAGGCTGTTATCTTCTAAAAGGAATACGGTATCCAGGAACAATCGCCTCCCCCTGAGAATAAATGAAGATGACCACAACGGAACCGGCCATCACGACTCGTTCCTTTCCCCGATTCCTTAGCCTGAAGACACTTGTTCACCCAAAAACGAGTCAGATCACAACGTCAATTAGTTATATGGTCCAATGTAACCACGCGGATTTCTTCCTTCCAGACAACTGATCTGGTGTTCGGTCTCAGCAGGGGGAGGCAGGGGTTGACACCTGATTGGAAATGCCACCGACAGGTGGTGATTCGGGCTCGTCTTTATCTGGCACTTCAACTCAGTTGAAAATTGATGGCGGAAAACTCCGTCGTCCCAAGAGGGGCCTGTTTCGCTATGCATAATGCAACGACGCTTGTTGACGTGTAGTATCTAGTAACTTTTAAGATAGCCATAGGGAACTTTCAATCCACGAGTAAAAGGACTTCCCTGGAGAGAGAGAGGACCCGGGCAGACAAGGAGAACTTCGTTTATTTATAGAGGCCCATAACATCCATCACTTATGTCTGATCGCGACACTCTTGGTCGAAGGGACCTATCACAATGAGTGGAAGCTGGTTTCCTCTAGGAAACGCGTGTGCTTCGGAGAACCTGCTGGATTTGTTATAGATCGACTCCGTCAAGCAACGGTCGGTATTTTATGTGATTTCATACGAGTCGCTCTTGAAGTATTTTGTAAGGCGAACGTATTTCGCAGAGAGTGCGCATTCCGCTCGATGAACTCACCCGACTCTGGCGAGAAGGTCAGTGGCTCAGAGCTCAGTACAGTCGACTCTGTCTTAACCGATAGCTGGAGCCCAAAACCAAATTGGTTAGCGGGGATTTGGCCCCCATAACCGATAGCTCTGTCATATCTGATAACCGATAGGTCAATCGGTCCTCCAAAACTGATAGCGCCCATAGAAGCGCCCATCAGGTTCACTGAAACCAAGTTTTGAAACATCGGTTCCATAGATTCCAGTGCCTAGTAATGAAATTTTTCATGAATAAATCGATTTTTTTCGTTTTTTCACACTGCTCTTCCCTCAAAAAACCTGGAAATGTCTACTGTCTCTCTTTCAGTACTTAAGAAAGGCTTGCAAACCCTCGATAAACAAGTCAATGAAAGGCGATCGGACAACGAAGCAAACCTTGTGCACGAATATCGAGTGATTACTGAGTTGGAAGGGCAGAGGCCAGGGAACGAGAAAAGGCTGGAAGGAATGTCAGAAGAGGATCTGGAGGTTGTGAAGAGGTTGCGGGAAGCGGCTGGCGATCTCCCTAAGCCCGTTGAAAAGAAGCGCAAACGTGAAATTTGGCGATCCAAGTTCTCGAGCGCCCATAGACCTGATGAAATCCCACTACAGGGCCATTGAAGAAGGCCGACACTAAAGTCACCGACTATTTCACTCTCAATCAATAGAATGTCTTAGAATCTCTGCTTTAGCATATTTTTTAAAAAATCAAAAATTCCCCTCAAAGTGGAAGGCGCCTATTTGATAGAATTAGCGCCCTCTTCGATAACCAATACTCTGTCATATCCGATAGCTGGGGTCGTGACCGTCACCTATCAGTTAAGACAGAGTCGACTGTA
>KQ962076.1:371256-383443 GCA_001563735.1 Leucoagaricus sp. SymC.cos
ATAGAGGCCCATAACATCCATCACTTATGTCTGATCGCGACACTCTTGGTCGAAGGGACCTATCACAATGAGTGGAAGCTGGTTTCCTCTAGGAAACGCGTGTGCTTCGGAGAACCTGCTGGATTTGTTATAGATCGACTCTGTCAAGCAACGGTCGGTATTTTACGTGATTTCATACAAGTCGCTCTTGAAGTATTTTGTAAGGCGAGTGTATTTCGCAGAGAATGCGCATTCCGCTCGATGAACTCATCCGACTCTGGCGAGAGGGTCAGTGACTCAGAGCTCAGTACTCAGTACTCACTGCACAGTGCTGGATGGGACGGCAGGAGGAAAATATGTATCACGTGATTGATACTTTGGGAGGAGCTCGGGGAAGACCGAAACCTTATCAGAAGAAACTGCATACCTAATGAATCACTCGCAAGTTAAGACAGAGTCGACTGTACTCAGTACTCACTGCATAGTGCTGGATGGGACGGCAGGAGGAAAATGTGTATCACGTGATCGATGCTATGGAGGAGCTCGGAGAAGACCGAAACCTTATCAGAAGAAACTGCATACCTAATGAATCACTCGCATCCATCGCCCTAGACGACCCCGCAACCTCAAGACAATATGGGAAAAGGTACGTTCTCGCTGGCGCTCGCGATGTTGACAGTTCTGATGATGAATCTATGACTACAGTTCACGGCTCTCTCGCCCGTGCTGGCAAAGTCAAGTCGCAGACACCTAAAGTCGAAAAGCAGGAGAAGAAGAAGACACCAAAGGGCCGTGCAAAGAAGCGCATTCTGTACAACCGTCGGTGAGTAATCTGTCATCGTCATATATGAAAGATGTACTGAGTGGACTTCAGCTTCGTTAATGTGACAACTATGCCCGGAGGCAAGCGGAGAATGTGAGTTTTGTTTTCAATCAGTTTCAGCAAATACTATCGTTCCCGGTCGCCCTCGCCGTAACTTCCTTGCAAAGCGCGCCTCTAATCCCTGATGATACGAACGCATCCTCGCATAGTTCACGCTGAACCATCGTGTTGACAACCATGCATCTTTCAAACGTCTTTCGCTCCTATCTGACTCCTCTCCTCTTATTCTTTCACACGCCCTTGACTTCAATATACTGATCTTTTCGTCCTGTACAGGAACCCCAACCCCGAGAAATAAAAGAAAGGCCGATTAGGGCATTCGCCTCCGACATCGCTCTCATCCTGATTACACGCATTTCAAATACAGGAGCGGATTGAAGGACCCGGTGATCCATGTATCTTATTGCTTTGCATTCGCTCTCCCATACACCATGTTCTACTCTACATGTCAAACATGATATGACCAGGTCTCCATGCATTTCTCGACCACGAATAAGATTGTAATTTTGCACATCGAATTTTGAAATAATATTCACATTTTTTAATTTCGTTCGGCCACGTGAGCGGGCGCGTCATAGTGTGAGTGTAGACGTGTCCGACTACAGTTCTCTCATCTTTTCGACCACATTGTTATCATGTTTTCTGAAGAGATTAAGACATTCAAACGGCTAGGATTCCGTCATGTGAGCTGTGATTTCTCTTTCATGCTCTTGCCCGCCATTGACCGTCTTGACCATAGGTCCTCCTTCAAGTGCTGAACTTTGCTTCAGTCATTGCATCAGGTCTCATGATTTGGAAAGGTTTTGGTCTTGTAACTAATTCGGAATCACCGATTGTGGTAGTGCTGAGGTTTGTTGTCGTTCCTCATCTCGCCGCACAGCCGCTGAGCAGTGACCAACTAGTGGATCAATGGAACCTGCTTTCTATCGTGGAGACCTTCTTTTCCTGACTAACCCAGCAAGCGAAAAATATCATACGGGCGATATTACGGTTTACAAGATCCCTGGAGCTGACATTCCCATCGTCCACCGCGTTTTGGAGACACACGATGACAAGAAGAAGGACAAGCAGCTCATGTTAACTAAAGGCGACAATAACCTTGTGGACGATATAGACCTGTATCAGGGTCTTCAATGGTTGGAGCGAAAGCATATCGTTGGCAAAGTCCGAGGGTATGCACGGCATCTCCAACACTATGATTCAGATCGTTAATATCTCCTTGACATGCATAGGTTCCTCCCCTACATTGGATATGTGACGATTGCAATGGTATGTGTCCCTTGCATGCGCTTCTCATTTATCCTGACTGACCGGAACTATATTCGTGAATTACAGAACGACTTTCCGCAGCTCAAGTACGCATTATTGGGAGGCCTCGGGCTCTTGGCACTGATACAACGTGAATGAGTTCCATCGTTCACTGCCGCTCTTTCCTGTTCTGTCGTTGCCGTCCTGATTCATGCATTCGATCCGCTTTGGTCGTGCGGCTGCCGGGTGATACCTTGAAGAGCTATTGAGCTTCTCGGTGACATCCATACCTTTTTCGTTCTTCATAGTGTGCGCGCAGTATTGGTTCACGATTGTTACCCAGGCCGTGAAATATACCTGAACTCTGTATCATTATCAGATTTCCCGAGAGTGAGCTTGCTGGTGGACGACCTCGCAATCAGACGCATCTAGTTCTGCTCCCGCCAAACGCTCACGGAGATTCGGCACGAAACATACAATTGAACGGGCACTTAAATGACTAGAAGAGACCCAGATTATTCGCGGGCATCAGAAACCGAATTGCGCATTGATCCAAACCCCACTGGTTACGAAAACGTGGCCTCCCGAAAGGAAGGTGGGCTGCCCGTCCCCTGTCGTTTTTTCATCCCCCTATCCATCTAAAATTCATATCTGTTCCGCAAAGATCCCGTACGGCATATGAGCCCGAAGTTCTTTGCACCTCATCTTTCTCGACCTGGCGATTCTAACGACCCCTATTCTGGAGCAATCTTCTGTAAAGGCATTTTCATCCCTGATTTGCACTGATGGCCCTCTATTTTGCCTCATTTCCGATATCGGGGACACAACGGACACCTGGAAAGCTAGGTTGCAGGGAGTGAAGGACCCATACAGGCATTTTGCTAAGGGACTCACTAGGATTTACACCCACTGAATTGTGCGAAGTCAGGAATAAATGGGCGCTCTCGACAAAATTTAGGTTTCAGTCTGGGAATGAGGTACATTTTGCGTTCTGACAGGGCAAGAATGAGGTGTTCTCCCTCCTGCGTGCATCCGGCGGTTTCCCTGTGCGTTCGAAACTGGGCCTCACATGCCTTTTCCGGTAATTCTAAGTGAATGTGGAGCTTCCAGTAACGTTCCGTTTCGTTATGACATACGGTCTTTGCTTAAAACTCTGATTTTGGATGATAGATAAGCCGTGCATGTTGCTCCGCACCTTTCCACCAAAGGACGGTCGCGATTAAGTCACACGACAGGGTTCATTTGGTCGGTATGATGTTCGAATGTTCGAATTTAAGAAGACTGGTGCCGACATTGAAATCCACGCAACCCTTACAGCTTGGCGCATGTACGGACGCAGTACTGTACATGACTTTCTAGCCTGATTGATGTGGAAGTATCACCTCGGCCATTCCTTCGGCTGTTGTCAACCCCTTGCCCACAAGAAACGTCTACTGGTATACTACTACGTTATGCCCACTGCAATAGGTCGTCTATAAATTCCAGACCTGTGTCTTGCCCCCATAGCGAGCTCGGAGGCCCCTGTGCTGGCGGGGAGTCGGGACGGAAAATCATGTCTCGGACGATCGGGAAGGTCAAATGACGAAGCACCCGCAGACAGAATGCGTGACAACCTCCATTTCGAGTTTTGGTACAATCCAACAGCCCCTCAGGTTTATTGAATAGCTTTCAGATTTGGTAGATTAAACAGATCTCGGTACTGAAACAATGAAATTCAAATGGTTATGCATTGAATCAAATCCAAATACACCATATTCGTTGTTTGCGGTCAGATGTGATGTCAGAAGATCTGGGACTTGGTCTTTTTGTGGATGAGATCCGTGTATGTATTCAGTATTGAACGGCCGAACGTGAGTGAGCGAATAGGGCGAGGGCTTCAAAAAAAGAATTTCATGACCGAGGAGTTACCACTATGTGCTCCAGGAGGCCAGGGGTGGGTATCGTGGAGTACCGAAGGGTTAGCCGAACTTGTCTTACTGTTTGTTCGCGGGTCCTCTGATATCTCTGCATTCACATCCCTGAAACATATGCTCATTGGTATTCTCCACACGGGGAGGGGTCAATCTAATTTCTAGTCCAGTGTCAGGGGCAGGAGGCAGAACTTGAAGATCCTATGAGATTATGCTCGGTGAAGGGTGTTTCGAGCCAGTTCTACTGCAAATCCATGTTGACTACCACACCCGAAGTCTGAAGCTTATGTTCTCAATCTCAATCTGTAGATCTGAGTCGGTTCGCTCGTGCAAGGTGGGAGGGAATGCCGAGGCTGAATGTTGAGCTGTGGCATGCTGTATTCAATGGAGTAGCTTATGACTTTCGCCTGGTTGCTGCCAGTGTTGCGCCAACTGCGAGCGTCAGCCAGCCATCGCAGTGGGTTTGTAACATGGCAAGGGGCTCTTTGACAGCAATATCAAACACAAGTCAATGCGCTGAGCCTCGGGGCGTTCGTATCCGGGAGTGGCGAGTTCTGACTCCGCTCCCAGATTGCTTCGGCCATGTTGCAACAGCACGTCTCCAGACTGAGAGTATGTTGGCATTTGATCAGAGGTGCTGAGTATCGAATAGACACAGCCCTCTAGAGAGTTTGCTTGAACTGCCGATAATTCTGAGGGAAACCCTGAAGGAGCGCCAGTGATGGGCGCCAGACAGGCTCGACAAGCACGGCGAGCGCCTGGTGAAAACGGTCTTGCTGAGAAGGTTGATCAACACGTCTAGTCGCTGAGCCCGAGCTGGACTTCAAAGTTTCTCTTCTGTGAGTTAAAAGCTCGTGCCGTAAACCTGATGTCCATGCCCGGCACTTAATGGAGATAAGAGACCATTCTGCCCGCCAGCACATCCCTCAGATGGATAATCCACCCGCTGGAGATAGAGATGAACGGAGCGACTTGAATTATAATTAGAGTTTGTAAATTATAGTTGACAAAGCACCGCACTCTATCACGCAGCCTCAGCAGCCTCTCGCGCAGCCAATTTCTCTTCCCTTGCTTCCTCAACATAACCTTTCATTAGCGCCACAACCTTCCTCAAATTCATCCTATACTTGGCAGACACCGGAATCACAATGACATCTTCACCCAGCTCCGTTCTAACAAACTCCTCTAGTCGCGCTAAACGCCCTTTTGCTTCTTCTATAGCCTCGGCTGAGGGCGAAGAAGTATCAGAAGATGGTGACTGACTAGCGACAAGATCTGCTTTGTTGGCGACGACCATTCTGATGCGTGATGCCATTCCTTCTTGATATGTATCGAGCTCGGTTTTGAGAATCCTGATTGCTTCGCAAGGGTCTACGTCGATTCTTATGGGATCGATGGGTTTGGGCGAGGGTGAGGGTATGACATCATCGGAAGAAGTAAGCTCGGCTGCTGCGTTTGAAGAAATCGAGGAGTTAGTGGAGTTGGTAGTAGTGGGATCCATCTCGGATGGAGTGGTGGCGGTGGCCTCGGGTAGTTGTTGGCCAGACGAGAAGTCGACTACGTAAACGAGAGCGGGAGAACGTTCTATGGCCCGGAGGAAGGAGTGACCCAGTCCAGCATGTGCGAAAGGTGATGCTGAGTTTTCGATGAGACCTGGGTTATCGGCAATGGTGAAGCGGAAGTTTTCGTAGAGGTCGAAGTGGTGCCCGGCTCGTGTAGGTCTTGACTCTGCGTGAGCATCGATTGTTAGCGAAGATGTTGGAGAAGAGGTATCGCGTAACTGGTTTCTTGTTAGAGAATTGGCAAATTCGCCTCGCTTCATTTTCTCTTCGTAAGCCTGCTCCTCGACCTTGGTCTCATCATAGACAATCTCGTCTGGGACAAGCTCGCCTTCGAATGTTCCATCCACCGCTGTACGGACAATACCAACCACCGGATTAAGGGTTGTGAAAGCATACCCTGCGACATCGGTTTTTGCCCGGCCACCAGTAAGAGCTCGTAAAAGAGTGCTTTTGCCTGCGTTGGGCATCCCAACAAGACCAATATCCGCTAGGAGCTTGAGTTCCAAGAAGAGTGTTACTCGTTCTCCCTCGTGTCCGCGAGTGGCATAGCGAGGTGTTCTGTTTGACGTAGAGACAAAGGTAGGGTTCCCGAGACCTCCTTGACCACCTTTGGCAATCAAATGGCCTAGGTATTCGGGCTGTCGGATACCCAGAGGCGCATTGTCGGCTTCGGTTGAAGAAGTAGGATCTGCCTCTTTGTCTAGGTCGAGAAATATGGGATTTTCGTCGAGCCTTCGGCGTCGTGCGAGACGACGTTCGCGTTCGAGTTTGTACATGGACGCTTCAACTTCTTTAAAGTCATCCCGTTCGATGTTGGACTCCCCGTAACCTGGATAATGCAGCCACCGTTTCTCCCTCATCCGTTCTATTCTCTCCGCTGTCGTTAGACCTTCAGCCACCATAGCCTCTTCCTCACTCTCCCATTCATCTCTTGCTCTTCGCGGATCTTTCCTCCCGAGCTCCCTTACAACGGTCCCGACCGGTATCTTAATTACGAGTGGCTCTCCAGCCTTTCCGTTCTGCCATGTGCCCTTTCCGTGTTGACCGTTGTGACCCCGGATGCGGCTCGGCACCGTAGAAAGTGTTGTCAACGCCGGCGTCGGTAGAAAATAGACTGAGCCTCCTCTTCCACCGTTTCCTCCAGACGGTGGCCCAAAGGGCTTGAATTTTTCGCGATGAAAAGCCGCACAGCCGTCGCCGCCTTTGCCGCCACGAACAGTGACGATGAGGTGGTCGAGGAAGGTATTACCACCCTGTTTTCTCTTCCATTCCGCCTGTCGTCTACGTTTGTAGGCCTCTATTTCCTCCTCAGAGCGTTGGGAGAACCTGCGTGCCGATGAGCAAAAGGCGCGATGAATGAACATGAGGGATTCCAAAAAAGGAAGTGTTACCGTCGCTGTGTCCGAATGTCTTGCGGACCCTATGTAAAAAGGCCATAAAGCTGTTGACGGTTCTAGCCGGTGTGCAGATTATCAGTTTCTTCCCGCTTTGAATGTCCGCCACCCGACCTCCTACCCCAACCCGCAATATTCCTGCCGGGACCTTCCCAATAATTCTTGCTCAGTTCGATCAGCCCCACGGCGGCGAGCACTGGACTTTGAATGTCGTAGAGTCCCCCGAATGTATTCACACGTTCGAGATCCGGGGGAATAGGGACTCCTACACTTATGTCTATGACCGGATGAAAAATCTCGACCGTGTCGGAAGTTATCGAGGAGGATGTCATGTTGGAAACGTTCCAAAAGACAAGGTGGAGGAAATGCGGCATAAACTCAAGGAGGTCATCATAAATAAACAGGAGCCACGGTGGAATCAGCGGGTGTGGGTGTTGGATGCGGTCAAAATTCTCAAAGACGAGGGTTGGGCTTATACTGGTCTGAACGAGGCGTTCACGAGAAGGGAGTTGCAGAAGGATATGGCGCGGTGGAACCTGGTTGAGGACACTGTGTACGAGCGGTTGTTGCAGGAGATAGAGACTGGCCGTCCAGTGTCCGCGGCTCCTGTGACGTTAGGGGCTGAAGAGGAAGTAACCGCTTCACCGACAGCAGCGCCGAAAGCCAAGTCTTGAACTTCAGACTTATTCCAGCTGTCTATTTATCGTTTCCACGTCTACACCATTGTCCACTCATTATCGACCACGGATTTCCTAGAGACAAAGTCGGGTTTTCAAGACGTTTTTCGTGGGGCCGCTCCGATGCATTATACTATCTTTGTCATCGTAAAGCATATCTAACGTTATATGTAGCAATTTGCTGGTTTCTTGCTTTTCACTGGACTATTGGTACGTAGTTGTATTCTTGTCTATATTTAGTGCCCCTCTTCAAGTTCCGGTAAATGTTAAGCCATTTTCAGAGACTAGCGTAGTCCATGTTGTACGGCCCGTACTCCTTCCTTCAAGATTTCAATCCAGCCTTGAGGTATGTGCTGTATTTTCTCATTCAGACGGCGACATTAGGAGCTATCCCGAGGCCAGGTACCTGTGCGTGGACCCTGCCAGTGCATTGGCCATCATTCCGTATCTCAGATCTCATTCCGCATTCAACTCACCGGCAACGAGGACGGTACGTCTCCCAATACTAAAGAATGAACAGTGCCGCCCCGCTTTTAACGCCAGGCTTAGTACAGGCCTCGAAAGCAATACGCGAACACCATATATGTTGGGTAAGATTGATGCAACTGTTTACATTGGGAAAACTAATATTACACTCGTTTGATTTCGCTTCCATCACTTCTCACTGATAAACAGCCATCGTCTCCTTGATGGTATCTTCGTATGCTTTATGAAGCGCCCTTCCCTCCGCCTGAAGTTCAGCCTGATGAAGAAAAACAAATGTGAATGAAGTAGTATCGCCCGGAAATGGAGATGCTTGATATGATAAGACGTACAGGCGCAGCATCAATGAGAAGGTTCGCCGCAGTCATCAAGGTGGCATGCATATCTCTCAAATCCTGCCTGATAAGCGGAGTCATGTTTCCGACAGGTAGAGCGTCAAAGAAGGGTTTCTTGGTGATCGTCTGCTCTAGGACAGAGTTCCAAGAAACCTGAAGTTCCTTGAAGAAATTGAGAATCTTCGTCCCGTCGGCTACAGATATAGGTTGCGCAACATTCTAGTGATAACGAGCACAAGAAATCAGTTGCAGATGTGAACACTTATATTACACTGCATGCTTACTCTGATGTCAGGAATGAGGATATCTACACCCTCTTTGACTGCTAAAGCGTTGTTGTGCAAGACTAACGCCTTCTCGAAGGTGTCTGTGCTTTGAAAGCTGGACGTGTTCGAAGTAAGGATGGCAACTTTGGGCTTGAGTAGCTCGGCCTTCTTCAGGATATCTAGTGCAGTAGGCTTAGACATTGTCGTTCGATGTGGGAGTGGTGTGAGTGTTGCTTGACGGGAATCGTTAATAAAGGTCGTTAATATTGTGGAGTGTCTTTCCTCTTCCATTTGCTGTGCGGCATATTAACCTGCTACACGCAGTCTATTGGCTCGAGAGCAGAAAACAGATGACTATCTTATCACATATTCGGTTCCCATTCACTTTCGAGAAGCCTTGGATCACCATGTGAAATTGAATATAAATATCCCTCAGGGCTATTATCGACACTTGGACCATATTGGGAGAGTTTCTTGTCCTGCAGGGCACTCGTAAGACCAAGTCGAGACATGAAAGTAAGGAAAATAGTTTCGAGCACTGATCACAAGGTTCATATCAGATCTTCGGAGAGCCTAGAGTTCCAAACCAAACGTCAACTCATGGACTAACCCAAAAATCGCGACGCCACTTCATACTGGCATGACCTGGTCAAGAATGATTCCCATGCCGTCCTCAATCTTAATCAGCGGTAAACGTGGTAGTACTCACGAATGGGTTTTACGCCTTATACCTTAGGGCAACATCGGGGACTTCAGTAATCCTGATTAATCCCATGACTGTGCCTTGAGTAGTGGATAGATCTATCCCATGAAAGAATCCTGACTGCCTGGTAATTTATTTGAGAGCTAGATTAATTCGTAAAACAGGTGCCCAAAAACAAGATGAAGGAACTTGAACCACAGAACTCACATGAGGAGGAAGAAAAATCAATATACAGGTACCCACTGGGCCATTGTGGCGATCGATACATCTAAGAACAAGATGTCTATAAGCACATAACCTATGAGAGAGTATGGGGGTTTTTCCGTGAGAAAACATCTCATGCCCATGCAAAAGAAGCCTTGGATCACCATGTGAAATTAAATATAAATATCCCTCAGGGCTATTATCGACTCTTGGACCATATTGGGAGACTTTCTTGTCTTGCAGGGCACTCGTAAGACCAAGTCGAGACATGAAAGTAAGGAAAATAGTTTCGAGCACTGATCACAAGGTTCATATCAGATCTTCGGAGAGCCTAGAGTTCCAAACCAAACGTCAACTCATGGACTAACCCAAAAATCGCGACGCCACTTCATACTGGCATGACCTGGTCAAGAATGATTCCCATGCCGTCCTCAATCTTAATCAGCGGTAAACGTGGTAGTACTCACGAATGGGTTTTACGCCTTATACCTTAGGGCAACATCGGGGACTTCAGTAATCCTGATTAATCCCATGACTGTGCCTTGAGTAGTGGATAGATCTATCCCATGAAAGAATCCTGACTGCCTGGTAATTTATTTGAGAGCTAGATTAATTCGTAAAACAGGTGCCCAAAAACAAGATGAAGGAACTTGAACCACAGAACTCACATGAGGAGGAAGAAAAATCAATATACAGGTACCCACTGGGCCATTGTGGCAATCGATACATCTAAGAACAAGATGTCTAGAAGCACATAACCCATGAGAGAGTATGGGGGTTTTTCCGTGAGAAAACATCTCATGCCCATGCAAGAGGGTGACTAACAATAGTTTCAGTTATTAAATGGCTGAAACAAGAGGAAATAAATTTCTCATTCAAGTATTCTTCACAAAGTGACTCGGAGTCAGTAGTCCAAGGGAACTACTCAAAATGGGGGACTTCTGAGTGCGTTGATGCCCGATCTTGAACTTTAGAGAAACAATATGTATACAAAACTAAGATGGTCTTTCCAGGCTTCACAGTCTAGTGGTTAATTTGTTAATGTTCTGACTTCCACATACTTGATGCTTTGTGCTCAAATTCTCGTTTATTCCTATTTTTGGCGCTTGTTTGATCAATCTTATCTACTGTAATCCTTGATTAGACATACATGAGATTTGAACTCACATCTAATCTAATGGAACAATCTTATCTAATCTTAACCTAGGATAAATCCTGAGATTAATCTAGCCACTGCCCCAGCTATAGTTGTTGGGATTAATTCAGATCAATGCAGTCGATGAAACCTCGCAGATATTCTGGGAGCTGAGACCTTCGCTGGCAGTCAGAGTACCACATAATTGAATACTTGGGGATGATAATCGGAAAAATCAATATACAGGTACCCACTGGGCCATTGTGGCAATCGATACATCTAAGAACAAGATGTCTAGAAGCACATAACCCATGAGAGAGTATGGGGGTTTTTCCGTGAGAAAACATCTCATGCCCATGCAAGAGGGTGACTAACAATAGTTTCAGTTATTAAATGGCTGAAACAAGAGGAAATAAATTTCTCATTCAAGTATTCTTCACAAAGTGACTCGGAGTCAGTAGTCCAAGGGAACTACTCAAAATGGGGGACTTCTGAGTGCGTTGATGCCCGATCTTGAACTTTAGAGAAACAATATGTATACAAAACTAAGATGGTCTTTCCAGGCTTCACAGTCTAGTGGTTAATTTGTTAATGTTCTGACTTCCACATACTTGATGCTTTGTGCTCAAATTCTCGTTTATTCCTATTTTTGGCGCTTGTTTGATCAATCTTATCTACTGTAATCCTTGATTAGACATACATGAGATTTGAACTCACATCTAATCTAATGGAACAATCTTATCTAATCTTAACCTAGGATAAATCCTGAGATTAATCTAGCCACTGCCCCAGCTATAGTTGTTGGGATTAATTCAGATCAATGCAGTCGATGAAACCTCGCAGATATTCTGGGAGCTGAGACCTTCGCTGGCAGTCAGAGTACCACATAATTGAATACTTGGGGATGATAATCGGGACAAAGAATATTTGTGCCCCCCGTTTGTTGTTTCTCAAGTTGGATTTACTTTGCATGTGCACATTTACAGTCGTCTCTGTCTTAACTGATGCCTGTCAAATACGATACTCTGTCGTGACCGATACACCGGTACTTAGCTGGAGCCGAAAACCAATTCGGTTAGTGGGGATTTGACCCCCGATAGCTGGGGGTCGTGACCGTCACTTAAAACATCGGAGGCGACTGTACTAAGTACGTACCTTTTCGACCATAGGTTCACTTGGTATCATGTATTATGGTCCAGGTTCACAGCAGTTGATGCTCAGTCTCCAATAGTACCTTACACATAGTTCGTTCACTTTGGCAACATTAGGGATAGCTGTTGTCAAGCTTAATGATCTCGCCTCGGAGTCAAATTAGGATTCTTGGATGGTTTTAAGAGCACCCACAAGGGAATTGACTGAGCAC
Organism: Leucoagaricus sp. SymC.cos; assembly: GCA_001563735.1. NCBI lineage: Eukaryota > Fungi > Basidiomycota > Agaricomycetes > Agaricales > Agaricaceae > Leucoagaricus > Leucoagaricus sp. SymC.cos. Next base: position 383,399 of record KQ962076.1, read on the forward strand.
AGTTGCGAAAATTTTTCATGTTTTGGATATAATTTTCCTTTTTGG
>KQ962076.1:384949-395856 GCA_001563735.1 Leucoagaricus sp. SymC.cos
TTTAGAGAAACAATATGTATACAAAACTAAGATGGTCTTTCCAGGCTTCATAGTCTAGTGGTTAATTTGTTGATGTTCTGACTTCCACATACTTGATGCTTTGTGCTCAAATTCCCGTTTATTCCTATTTTTGGCGCTTGTTTGATCAATCTTATCTACTGTTAGACATACATGAAATTTGAACTCACATCTAATCTGGTGGAACAATCTTATCTAATCCTAATCTAGGATAAATCCTGAGATTAATCTAGCCACTGCCCCAGCTATAGTTGTTGGGATTAACTCAGATCAATGCAGTCGATGAAACTTCGCAGATATTCTGGAAGCTGAGAACGCCGCTGGCAGTCAGAGTACCACATAATTGAATACTTGGGGATGATAATCGGGACAAAGAATATTTGTGCCCCCCGTTTGTTGTTTCTCAAGTTGGATTTACTTTGCATGTGCACATTTACAGTCGTCTCTGTCTTAACTGATGCCTGTCAAATACGATACTCTGTCGTGACCGATACACCGGTACTTAGCTGGAGCCGAAAACCAATTCGGTTAGTGGGGATTTGACCCCCGATAGCTGGGGGTCGTGACCGTCACTTAAAACATCGGAGGCGACTGTACTAAGTACGTACCTTTTCGACCATAGGTTCACTTGGTATCATGTATTATGGTCCAGGTTCACAGCAGTTGATGCTCAGTCTCCAATAGTACCTTACACATAGTTCGTTCACTTTGGCAACATTAGGGATAGCTGTTGTCAAGCTTAATGATCTCGCCTCGGAGTCAAATTAGGATTCTTGGATGGTTTTAAGAGCACCCACAAGGGAATTGACTGAGCACAGTTGCGAAAATTTTTCATGTTTTGGATATAATTTTCCTTTTTGGTATGCTCAGCGGTAGATTCACTGGCCTTCATGACGCCTTATTTTTGGCTTAATTTGTTTAAAATTCTGGGCTCTTATGCATTATGTGAACCTACGGTTGGAAAGATACAATACTCAGGAGTCCCTAAGGCTCTGTATACGGTTGCTTATGAAATCGCCACTACTCAGAATTCATTGTTCACTCGAAATGAGGATGAAACGATTAGAAAAGCCTGCTACTGTAGCGGACTGTATGGTGGTAATGCAACGCTGACCCCTCCATGTTACCTATTTCTTGGGTGTAACGCATATTTTCAGGTTCACATACGAGGGGTAGAAATTCTTAAAATCCTCAAAAAGATAATTGTGCGTTAAAGTGCCCCAACCACTCTGTTGAGATTATTTCTTGGCTAGAAAGAGCTATTCACACCGTCTTTAAACCCTCAAATGTTCAATATTTTGGCAACATAACACCGAAAACGAAGGCCGTTGCCTACACAAAATTGTTGGTGGCCGTAATGCTCCTGAAGCCGTTGCCACCATACAGTCCGCTACAGTATGTATTCATCTTTGATAAATTGCAAATTCGGCTAGAACATGTACGTTGGGAATACGTTGGTGTCATCAACAATACCAGGAAAATTGCTGTATAGGCTGCATCCGTTTCGGGATCCAGGGCTTCAGATCGCCGGCACGACCCAGTAGAGCGTCGGATTGATGTTTGAAACTCACCAAAAGGCTCATGTTCGAACCTCAACCAGTGAATGTTTTTTGGATAGAGTTTCTACATCTACTATACAAACAAGTGGTCGACAATTCAAAACATCCATCTCTCTCCATTTTTGTTTAGCCTCGGATGCTCATGTCTGAAACCCTCCCACTGGCAGCCAGTGACTCCGATGACGGTGATTTTCAAAACCGAACTTTTATACCAAACGAATGGATTGGCGTTGGCAAGGTTTATACAAAGGAACTACCAGGCCGTGTTCAACGAGCGAAAAATACCGCTATCGCAGATCCCCCTACCTTTCTATCCTTCCCACCTGATGACGAAGTGCCGGTCCTCCAGTTTCCTACTGTTCCCCTCCCTGAAGAAGATTTCTAATTAAAATGGTCGTTATTGAGGAATGGTTTTCCAATCAGCCTCCCTTGACAAACCCCAATGTTCTACGCACACTAAAGTTTCCTCAACGCGAGATTCATGACAAACTCGTTACATTCCTACCCGTCGGCGTATCTATTGGTGAAGCTGACTTTAAGTTTTTGAGTCTTTGTATTCTTCACAGAGTAGGTTTTCTGAAATTTTGGCTATTTCCCCCCAGCTTTTAAGGCCGGACCCTCGAGAGCCCGGACAGAAATCCAGAGAGGTGCCGCCGACCGGATTTGTTTCCGGACAAGAACCCTCAAACCGGTTCGGACAGAAATCCCACGGGATATTAGGGATGCAGCCTCTAGGGATTTTCCGAGGTCCTACAATACCAGTCATCTCTGTCTTAACTGATAATGAACGGGAAAGCCCTCGAGCTATCAGTTTTTGCTACTTGTTTAAGAAAATCAAGAGGCGGTAGTTTCCGATATATTATGTTTGTGAACGCCGCGGTGTAACGAGAGAAAATCAATTTGAATTCCAGAGGCGGTAGTTTCCGATATATTATGTTTGTGAACGCCGCGGTGTAACGTGAAAAGATGGATTTCTTTTGGTGATACGAACCACTTATGGGGACGCAACAAGTACACTGTTGATCTCATCTACGGAAGAATATATTTGTTTATTTGAACAGAGTTCCAACCCTCTTGAAGCCCTCGTCTACCTCTTTCATTATTGTGTTCGCCGTATCTATGAGTTGGGACTGAAAGTGAAAATTAGTAACTGTGAATCTACGCGTAATCGACATGGACACATTGACATACTGGAGAAACTGACGAAAGTAAATTAGTAACCGTGAATCTACGCGTAATCGACATGGACACATTGACATACTGGAGAAACTGAAATCACGGCATTTCCTAGAGCGAGCACACTGGCGTGCACTTCTCGCACGTCTTGAGCGGCAAGCGCACTGAGGTGACTGATTGGAAGTCTGTCAAGCAAAGTCTTCTTCTCTTGTGCCACGGCCAGGATAGAGTTTAGAATGTTATGGTATTCCTGCATGAGTTTCAAACCACTACTCGCGTCCTCAAGCGAGACAGGCTGTTGGACATTCTGACTCGAATCATGAGTACATATCTCGACTCGCACAGAGGTGAATATCACAGACTCACCTTGACTTGGGGCGTTATGCGGTCAACGTCTTGCCTGAGTAACAGAATACTGTTATGAATGCCCAAAGCTTGCTCCAGGTTCTCAGAACCGTTAAAGTCAATCAGGGACCGAGCTGCACTGGTGAGTCGGGGTTTCAACGCCGCGAGTTGCTCCAGAATTTCTTGTGCGGTGGGCTTGGACATGCTGAATCGATGGCGGTGATGCTGCTCAAAATTAGGGAACTTTCTGTTCTAATCAGGGGTCTTTATAAAGCTGGCCTCTCGTCAGGCTGCCCATTACAGAAATCGGTCTCTGCTTCCCCTTATGAAAACATCGTGCCCTTGCTATCGATAACATCACAAATACATTTGAATATATTGCCAGATCTAGCTACGAGTAGATAAGATAATCACAAGCGGTCCCAGGTCTGACCATATAATACTCATCGTGCCCTTGCTATCGATAATATCACGAAAACATTTGATTATATTACCAGATCTAGCTACGAATAGATAAGATAATCACAAACAGCCTCAGATAATACTCATCTGGCGCCTAACTTTTTCGTGATGAAAGATATATCGCTCCCCGCGCGCCAATCCCCTCTTCGAGAAGTGTTCAATATCATCATGTAAAACTGATTCATGACAAGACTTGTAACTGGCACTCGCCATTGGATCAATACTCAACCACTAAATCACCAGCTGACCGGGTTCCAAGTCCAAGTCTTCTCTCACAGCCGCTGTTAGATTCCCGTAGCCGAATAACATTGAACACACCTCGTAAAGCGAAGAACGGCGTCCTACTCTCGTCCTGAAATGACGGGGATGGTCAGGTGGTGAGACCAGATGCTGTATTTGAAAAAACACAGGCGCGTAAACTATCGTGGGTATTAATTATCAACCGCAATGCCGAGGAAGGATGGAGATATCTCGCTATTCGCAGTATGGGTGATATTTTTGGTATCCTCTCGGGTCTCTCGTGCTTGAATACTTGGCATGAGGGAAAATGCCAGTAGATTCGCTTCAAAGGCTCACTATGCCAGGCGTTTCAGATGTTGTGACTGACTTCTTTAATACCCCTACTCAACACTCTCCATTAGAAAATATATGACGAAACCTGCGCTCATCATCAACGGTGACTTGCCAGCTTTTAGGGCTCGAGATTCCAGGAGTCTCACACGAGGATGAACCTGAGAACAGAAAAAAGGGCGCAGATAGCAGTCAAAACGATGTCGTATTTTGCCCAAGGGTTAATAGCGGGAGCTCTGAGACCTCGGGCATTTTTGTTGCATTTTTGCTTTCGAAGATCAAATACGAGTTTCATGTGAAGAACTGCTGTCGTGTCGTGTAGCTATGGAAGGAAAGTGCCGGTGGCCTCACCGAAGGCACCATGCAAGGGGATATTCCTTTGTTTGTCTTCTTGAAGTGCAGTGTTAAGTTGAGGACGTGGGAGAGCCTATTGATTGACTATACGAGCCTGGATCTCTGGATGAACCGTGGTTTGTATTCTCCGAATAAGTAGCGTGAACGTGAGCCAAAAATCAAGTCTGACAGCTTCTTTCCGGAATAATGATGTTAAAACATTCATATAGAGGTCATTGTCTGTGAAGCCGCGGAACCTGGGGTTGTTGAAACGGGTGGGTCGGTATGAAATGAGGACATTATCTTGGGGTCTAGCACGCGAGATATGTTAAAAGTCGTCGATTTGACCAGAAGAGGTTCTGGCAGGACTCCCGGAAGTTTTATGGATATTGAAGGCCCATCGACACTGGCGCTCATATACTGCGGTGATAATGTCAGAGGGTTCAAAAAATACCGAGCAGCGATCACAGGTGACATCACATTGTGACAAATCTAGTACCGATACATTGTGAGCACTCTGTCATTGTCCTGATGACGATCGCCAGTGTATAGCAATGAAACTCACGCGCCTACACAGACCTGAGGTGGGAAGGGCGGGCTTTTAAAGTTGGATGTGAGGTTAAATTTATTCGTGGGTAAGAAGCTTGGCACTATCCACCGGCAGTGATCTCGGCACGAATCCGGGGCTTCTAAGATTGTCGAAGAAAGCGCATATCAGTCACCCACTGTCTTCTGTCACTAAGAGACTTTGATTGTCAAGTAGTGTCAAGCTAGGAGATTCGTGTGGGAGCAAGGAAGAAATTTGAACCCTGAAGGAAAAAGCCGAAAGAGAAGCAATGGGGCAGTGCCAAAGCGGAGCTCCTTACGAAAGTGGACGAATCAGACCCCTTCCATATGTTCTCTGTTAGAAACGAGACTGGAGTGCTGATCTGAGAAATGAAATGAGCTTACCTCGAGTTGGCCTGAAGTCGCTCGAGAAGTCATTGAACTTAAAGACTGTGACGACTTGAACGAGACAAAGTTCAGACATACTGATTTGCTAGACCGAATAAGGTTATCAGACTTGCATCAGAATAGCTCATAGGAGGGTGTCTACGGAGTGGAGTCTTGATGTGTCACGCCCTCTTCACGCATTTGAGGTGTGGAAGGCGAAGTCATCCATGCTAATATAATGAGTGATTAATGTGCTTAAATGTGATGACGACACATACCAATGTACTCCAAGATCATCGTTAGAGAACCGTTTTGGGTAAATTCCTGTTCAAGACTTGACTGTTGCGCACGGGTTGGCTAATATGTGGAAAGAAGAATGTCGTGCACTTGACGTCGCACGTCAGCTCCAGAAATAGAAGACGATCGGTCTTCAAGAGACGTAAAGAAACAGAGGAAGGAAACGTGCGTTTGAGATAAACTCTGGCACTTCCCAGACCTGAGACCTGATGATCGGGGAAGTACGGCTCCTGATTTGCACTCGTTCATAAAAGCAAGAACGTCACTGATACGCTTCCCGAGTAGATTGAGTCTGAAATGAAATCCAGATTACGCACCTTGAGGCAATTCCGTCTCGTGTGCGAGGATTGATTTCATTATCAAATGAATCTTGCACACGCGGACCTGAACGGTCCGTTCGGAAGTAATAAACCTATGAGGCTGAACAGCCAGACCACGCGACTCGATATCTATATGTAGTAGCAAAAGGGGTGTGGAAGTAATAGCGCTCCTGTGAATTGATTAAATGGCAACTTACTGTCATGATATGGATTCTGATTTTTGCTAAAACAGTTGCGATCGTCAGGACATATCTCATCCTTGAAAGGATCTGCAGGAGAAAGAGGCCGAATATACATACAATGAATGATATGCCCCAGAAATTTGAATGCATCTCGGCAGTAACACGAATGTAAATACTTGCCAACGAAACACATTGAATTTCAAATCTTCTTTCGTGAATGATGGTCTGATGAGCGTATGTAACCGGAGCCGTACGAAGGGAGAATGATAACGTGGCAAGATTTATAATGAATTGTCGCTGCTAAGCGCTTTTGTCGATGTCTTTGATCACAAAGTTTTTTGAGGCCGTACAACGTCCACTCGGCATCCAGAGGGGTACCCCTGTGGCATTTGATGTGATGACTGCTGGCCTCAGTTGAACAAAGACAGACAGGATCAGTTTCAAAAGAGTAAGGAATAAATATGTTGGCTGCACCCAAAAATATAACTTCCCGAACATAATGTCACCACACGGGTCTTGAGAAACACGCACGTTCGTCGTTCGGTTGCGTCGAGTTCTTGAGGACCGCAAGGTGGCGGAACCGCTAAGGATCACGCGCTAATCTCTGAGCGACTTCTATGAAGAAAAGCTGCGTGACATGTGTCGCGGTACCAATGGATGAGGTGTGAGACATATGTGTGACGTTACGAGATTAATGTGGTTTAGACGGATGTTTGGTACTTCGCGTTATACATATCGACCTATGGATATAAGTTATAACATATCCATCAGGACAGCATTGCAGGATGACTTGAGGCACGATCACCTCTCTAACCCTACATGTGGGTGCTTGAGTTTTATCTGTTTAGAGGATAATTTGGTGTCCGCTAGAACCAATTGTAGAAGTTCGAACTTTGGTGGCAAGCGCAATCATCGGAACAATCTTATTCGGCTTGAGTTTGACGACCGGTTTTGGTCGGATGCGGAGGGCTAGTGTGACAGCAGTGTTTCGGTAGCAAATGCTACCTTGAGATAATAGGGCCTGCTAGGGCTTTGTAAATGCGAGTCGGGCCCCACAGGCTGAGACCGTTACTAATGTACATTCACACGACGAGTCAAAATCCTGGACAAGGAAGGAAGGGAGGAAAACACGTCATCAGAAGGCAGTATTCCAAAAGAGGAAGGTTGTCACGCAAAGCAAACATAAGACATATATGACAAGTGGACGTTGAGTCAGCGTATGTTTTGACAGTGGAGTGTGACACTTATTGGTTCTTATCTTATTCTTGTTAGCTCCTGATGAAAAAATGCACGAAAACTCGAAATTTTCATATTGGAAGAGGGCTCTAGAATGTTGGACCTACAAAGAACACTGTTTGAGGGTGTCGTTGACTGTGGGGAAACGCGAAAGGGCCGAGAATTTGATTTATTCAAGTGAGGACATCAAGGTTACCTGTACCTGAATGATTCCAGGATATAATTAGACGCCAAGTCCACAGGAGGAGACTTGGGCAGAGAGCTTGAGAAGTCGACTGCCCAAAGAACAGCGATCATTGAGTCGTAATTGTGGCAGAAGCTTGGGAAGAAACTAGGATCGTTTCCATTCTTTGTATTCACTTGGGTGTTAAGCATCTTTGCCACTGCGCACATATCAGGTGTCAGAAAGTAGGGGTGAGCTTACATAGAATGTTGAATTATGTCGATGGTCGCGGGAGTTGCACGGAGGTTGGTGCAAACGCTTGAGTTGTGCCTCGTGGGTCGTGAATATACGTATCTGGATCTTTGTTTGGATGATGGAGGCTCGTATACACACATGATTGAGGAAACAAGCATCTGGCAGCTAGACTAGTTGCTTGCGATATGAGCGGGCGGATGTTCTTGTCTGGGGTAGCGAGTTGTTTGCTAGGCTACGAGAATCGCACTGTCAGTTGTTCTTGGAGATGATATTAAGTGACAGAAACGTATCGACAGTCTTTACCGTACATACCGAGGAGGCTGAGCTAGCCGATGAAGTCAAGTTTCATTTGACCTGCGGCACATAGTGCATCCCTAACACAAGAGATGTTCAAGGATTGTTTGTTCGTACCTTTGACATTGTCATGATCCACATGAAAAAACAGCGACCGAAATTTTTGCGGCCTTGATTGAATGACTGCCAGTAGTGGCCTGCTCCTTGATGACCATAGCTGCGAGGCTTATGCGAGGGGTGTATTCTTCCAGTTATTGACCAATAGTGGCAGCCCATGACCTTTGAGAGAGCGCTTTATTAGAATTCAGCGATTACTTATTACGTACGCGCGTATCCGTCTAAAGGCCAGTTAGTAGCTGAGTACACTCGAGATCCGCGATGGATCTCGGGATTGCATGCAGATTACATTTGCCTCGTGTGCTTGGACCGAGAGGTCTTCAAATGAATGAATGATTTCCATTGAGGGTATGTGGGTACATACAATCACGGACTCACGGTTGACTCGGATTCCTTTGAGGGTCCAAGTTCAACTCAAGCTTCCCATAAGAGGCCTTCAAGCAAGACTCGATCTGAAGTCTGTTCAGAGATCGGGACAAGTGACAGTGGCAGGAATTTATATGATAGAGGTGTGCTGATATGGCCAGTCAGTACCACCGCTTGTCAAATTCGGGTTGCTCTTTCGCAGTCAGGCCTTTATCAAGCATATTAAATTTCTTTCCCATGGCCCATTCAAAGACACCTTTATGAGAGCAGGACCTTCACCCCCTGTCTTTCATGCCGTTGAGGTGATTTCCTGGTGTTTTTCTCTGAGGCAAACAAGCGTGGCCAGGAAGCGATTGTTTTCATGCTTCTATTCGTGTTCCTGGATTTCGGCACAGTCAGTCATTGGCAGGAAGACAGGAGGTGACCCTCCGCGGGTATCGCGTAGCGCTGAGGGTGGTTATGTATGATATGTTTCGATGAATTAAACATGCGAGGATTGGTTTGGTTCAAGAATTCGGATCGCTGCGCGATGCAAGAACAGAGTGCCTAAAACTTGGAAAAGCGAACAGTGTGCTCTTGCCCTCTGTCCTGTCCGGCTCGGATATAATAGATGTGCACGAGACTTGTATTTCGAGCGTCGTCTGGCATAATGCAACATAATGCAGGCATTCAGGGAGTAGAGGGTGCCGCGGTCCAGTCTTGACAGGCACAATGATCGAGATCTCATTTCTCAAAGAGGAAATGGATCCGAGTCGGATGGATCGTGATCGTGGGGTGACCGTGATGCGCAGTGACTGCGTGTGACGACATGTTGTCACGGAGGTCATTCGCACCGTGTGGGCGGCCCTCGCCATTGAAGAAAACAAATCGAGGACGTTGAGGGTAACGCATCGCTTTCCCCCTTTCCTTCTTACCTCCATCATCGCGGCTCCCATGGAGCAGCCGTTGCTGCAGACAACATCCACCCCGTGAGCTCATTGTCGTCCTCGGCGTCGACCTCCTTCTAATCATCATTGTTTACAGTCAGATCCGCTCGCGCATCACTGTTGTCTGTGCAGAGGTAAGCAGAACCTGGATATTATGCCTTCCGCTCATCCGTTCATCCCACACAGTGCAAACGTCTCAAGCTCAAATGCGATCGTAGGTCTCCATGCAGTAGCTGCACTAAGCGGGATACTGTCGCACGATGTATATATTCCCCTGCAGCGGCTGAAAAGGTCGACCTGCATTCTCTCAACAATCGTCTGATGCAGGTCGAGGCTACTCTGGCTCAAATAACGGCTGGCACGTTTCAATCAAGCTATCCTCTCGCCCACCCACAGAATGTGCCCACCGCCGACTCACTTCCTCCCCCACTCGCTTCTCCAGTGGCAAACCCTCCCTCAAGCCGAAATGCACCCTTTCCATCGAATAACCACCAACATCATCATCATCCTGCCGCTGTCAACACTCATGTTCACGATACACCATGTCCCATCGCTCTTTCGTTGGATGAGCTTCGTTCTGCTTGGCTGGACTCAGTAGATTCTGGTCGTTCGAACCGCCCTACCCCTGGACGTCCTCATCCGGTCAAAGTTGAATTATCACCTGCGGATATGGAGCGACAAATGAGACTCCGAGCTAGGCTCAATACCGGTGCTTATCCTCACTCTCGTCATCCCAATCCCCAACCATTCCTCCCTTCACCTAACGTATACTATCCACCTTCGGCCCAGGCACACGGATGTCCTCCTTATACCCCTCCTGTTCCTTCAACCACCACAGCCGTGCTGGATCTTCTTCCAAGCACTTCTGCTTGCATGCGGATTTTCACTCGTGCAAGACCTGTTCTCGCCCAGCGGCCTATTCCTCTTCCTGGAGGATGGACGAGGCTCGAGCAAAGAGCGCTCTCTTTACTTAGTCGACGCCCTGGAGTATCATATATCCCTTCTCTTGTTACTTCTTCGCCGTCCACTGACGCAGAACTCGAGCCCGAGCGGCCTCAGGTTCAAGCTCCTGCGAAAGAGAAGAAGAGCAAGGCAGAGGAAGGTCTCCCTTTTTTCGCTATTACGGTTGCAGTACTGGCCATCGGAGCATCTGTATCACCTCCTGAAGTATTCGGTTCGGAGAACATCAATGCTGGCTTTCTGTATGCTCTCTCACAACAGGCTCTCTCCGTCTGGGAGAATTCCAGTCCAAAGAAGGGCGAAAAGGACTACGTCCTGTACCTCGTTGCCTGTCTTGCTGGTATTGGATATCTTTTATTAGTCACATCGGACAACCTCGAAGGCTCTTCCGAACG
>KQ962076.1:395978-431486 GCA_001563735.1 Leucoagaricus sp. SymC.cos
TTTGGTATGTACGCCTTCAGTGATGTTCGTGTCACGGCCTTAATCCAAGTATTCATTGAAGGTCGGGAAAGTGGTTAACATCGCTCGGGAGATAGGGCTTGGCAAGGAGAAGGCAGTTTGGCAGGAAGGAGATGGGGAATCTAGACAGTCACCGCGTCCTGATGCTCTTCGGGCTTGGGAGGATTTCCGACGTGTTGTTTGGTGGGACGTGATGTTTTATGACTTGTACGTTTTCCTTAGGGTATCATAACTATAAAGTCATCTCAACTTTACTGCTTAGATTCACTTCCGATGCACTTGGTCACCCCTCACTCATACCTCCCATGTCGTATTCGGCGAGACTACCAGAAATTTCTGGCAGTGTTTACGATTCGTCCACGAAGAGATATGTTATTGCTCGTTGTCGGTGCGTGTGCCATCCTTCTGTTGTTGGCAGTTTTCCACTGCCTCGGTACTTCGAATACCTGGACCACACTGACATCGCTTATAGTCTTGTACAGCTCGCTCAGCGTGTCAAGCACCGGTTATCGCACCCGGATTGCTGTTGTGGATATACTTTTGATCAGGCTTCTGCCTTGGAGGACGAGATAAGGAGATGGAGTCGGGAGTCGATTTCCCAGGACGAAGATGAGAAGGCAGATGAGCGCAGGCACGGTTGGGAGTTATCTCTTGCTGCTCAGGTCTTGGTGCTTCGAGTGTACGCTCCGTTTCTCATATCCGCGAGCTCCGCGGCTGCCGCAAAAAACCAAACAAGTGGAGCTTCAGGCCCCGGAAAGACCCCAGGAAAACCAGGGCTGGGCGAGAAACCACAAATACAAGGTAGTGCAATGGCCATGGCCACGCAATCGTGTCTTGGTGCAGCACAAGCAATCCTACGTCTCGGAAACAAGTTGAACGTTTCGGTCTTCAAAGAGCCAGGCAGCCCTAATCCATTCTTTGGGCCAGTCTTGATGGATCTCTATCCTCTCGAGAGACTGGTTTTAGATGCCGTCGTCATCACCCAATCTTCTACCGCTGTGTCGGTCGTCAGTGAAGCCGAAGTCAGGCGAGGTATGGAGATCATGATGGAACGGGAATTTACTTTGGGAAAGGAGAGGCGAGAGGTCTGGGAACAGATGAAGCAACGGATTCTTGTTCCTAGCCGACTACAGATTTCTCAAGGGTCACAGCCCGTTATGAAGCGAAAACACGATCAGCTCAGCCCAGTGGTCGGGAATGGCAATGACGTCACACAGAAGAAGCATGAAGGATTACCTTTGAAGCATGCGAAGACATCTGCAGGTCCCCTTCCAGTTCTTGGTGTTAGGTTTAGACAGGGGCGAATGGGGCCGTCTGGTCCGATTCAGCCTGTGGACAGCAATTACGACAGAGAGGCGAGGAGCTACACCTCACCTCACCCTCACCCTCATCCTGCGCCCAGTGGACAGGTAAGAGAGTTGAACAGATTCCTGAACGAGACTGACGTTGTGTAGATGAACGCGCCTCAACTTCAACATCATCCCATTCCTCCCCATGAAACGCCATCACAAATCGGACCCTATGATGCCTCACCCTCTGGCTTCTCCCCGGAACAACCCTCGTTGCCGTCCCATCCACAGCTCACGCAGTCGGCCGATCATATCATGGTAAGTCAATGTCCTTCAAGAGGCACATTCCATTGCTCAGTGACATGCAGATGGGGCATCGCAACTCGTTTGACCAGACACAATCCAAGCAGATCTACAATTTTGAAGAAGGTCCGTTGGCTTGAGGCTTCTAGAGACAAGTTACTCATGTTGTTCATTGACAGCGCCCATGTCATCTGCATATACTGACTATGCCAACAACGGCGCATCGACTCACTCAACCAGCTCCTCCTCTTCTCCTCACCCGACCTCCACTTCGTCGTATAATCCACCTCAGTTCGGAAGCCCAGACAATTCCTCCAACCGCACGCCATCGTCCCAGATGACAAGCGAGAGCCCCAATCTTGGTTACGCCAGCTCAGACGGTCAGGCTCCAAGAAGTGGACCTCCCAAGTTCGGTCCAGACGCACGGTCCCCATTCGAAAATCCCCGGCCTACCCTTATGACGGAAAATCCGCAGCCTCAGGTCTTTGACAAGATGCTTCCCCCATCTACGTTTTCACATTCAGGGGATCAGTCGCCGGCCGTTGGTGCTACACCCTCAATTGAGTCCGCTACTCATGACTCTGGACCTCCACAATTTGCCCCTCAGCACAGCGCAAGCCATGCACCCCAAGGTTACTTCCACCCTGGTAATGCAATTGGGTCTTACGATGCCGGAGGCATGCTTCCGCTTGGGGGCGTGAGGATGGAAGAAAGTGTTCCTAGCACTCCGATTTACGAGAAACCACATATGGTCTATGACAATAAGGCTCCACAGCATCAAATGCTTCAGCACGGTGGACATGCCTTAGCCGTAAATAGTCACTCTCAACATTCAATGGTTGGCGATGGATTCGTTGGAGATCAGTCTCAATCATTAGCGATGTCTGGCACTCAACCACCCCATCATTCTTGGACTCCAAGTCAACCGCCACAGCCTCTTGTTACTGTTCCTGCAGGCCAGAGCTACTGGTGAAGGGGCTACCCATCTCACTCCTTTATTTATTATGTTACTTCGCCACCGCCATTCCAATCCCTTGACATTTTCCTCTCCTTGAAGGCAAACCTCTTTTGTTTGCCTCTGTATTATCGCTTCTCTGTTGTTTCACGAGCCACAAAGGTGCCAAGCTTCCTCCTACTTCATCACATTCCAACTGCTTTTGGACTGGTGGCTTGACTCGTTCCCAGGCTTCAGCGGTAGTCGGAAGCTTCTCATGCCATGATTTCCCCTATTCCTCATTGATAACCCATTGATAACACTTGCTTCGTCGAAATGCGAAGCCTCGGACACTTCTAGTTCTACTTCTGATTCGTCTGCCTATTTCATATTCTCGGCATGACTTGTACGTATACATTGCCTCTACTCTATGATGCGGTGTGCTGGTGACACCTTATCGCCGCGCATCCTCCCAAATACCTCTTTGTCATCTGTGAACTGTTTTCGACACCGCTCCTTACTCGCCTATCTCGTCCGGGTTAGCATTACTGCTAACATTAGTCGCAGGGGATATGTCAGACCAAAATTGGTGAGCTCCACCCGTCACTTCATCCGGAATTCTGGCGCTGAGTCCACGTAACTTTTATCAGTAGTTTCTGGAAGGCTTGGCTTGTAGTGCGACTTGATAACCGCCGGCATGGCAGGCGTGTCGCATTTATTGCAGTCATCATTCTCGTCTTTCCCCCTTTCTCCAGCTGTCTTATTGTTTTCTTGTGTGCTAGCTATAGTTGTGCTATCGTTGCTCGTCTGCATTTTCTTATTGGGTTTTGGCGGATAATACGTGGAATGCTATTTAGAACTATCATGCCAATTGTTTACGCTCAGATTGTTATGAACTGATTGTGGAGTAATTGACTTGGATTTGTCTGTATCTAGTAAATTTGTACGAATAATGATACCTCTGTTTATCCGAAATCCTGCCAAAGAACTTTGTATGGAACTTACGAGAGCTTCCTTGATCGGGAGAGTATGTCAATTTTGAGGCCGAGGGTGGTGTTACCAGCCATATTAGGAATCTACACACATGGGATGTACCAAGCCGAAAATAGAATTTGAGTGACGGTTTAGGCGTGACGATGTGAGGCGTGAGTAGGAGGGACTCCAAGTGAAATGGGAGGACAAAAATACGGGAGTTTGAGAGTGTTTTAGGAACTCAGGATTTGAGGTCCCTGAAGTCCTATCTCTTGACGCTTGCCGCATCGGGTCGATTACGGCTGTTTCGGGATGCCAGAGCCCACAGAGAAGATCAGTAGTGGGTAGTAGTCACTGCCGTCATCAAAGAAAACGACGTGGACAACGATGAACGCATCAGGGATCACAACATCGACAGTGAGATTCCCGACAGAACCTGGCTGTTAGCCAACTTCTCGTGTAGCAACATGAATTCAATCCCTAGAGCAGAGTGACACTGTCATTCCCCATAAGCCATGACAAGGAAATCAGCGACTCCAATAAAAGATCGTGAAGGCGGCTCAGTGAACTCTTGTTTAGATGAAACAAGTCCCAACAGGCACGACGGCTTTGAACGGTGGAACATCGGTGTATTTGCCCTGTTTCGTTACTTAGGAAGTGGTTGAGATTCTTTTTATCGCGTGCCCAGGTAAATTTCTCAGACAGTTCATTGTGCCGAAGAAAGGCATGTAGGCTTTTTAAGTTCTATCATTGATCTCCGTCGGTTATGCAGAGTTTTTTCACCCGCTCAAGGACTGATTCGAAGGGTTGGCCAAACAGGTGAAAAAGTGATAGACACATAAATAGATTAGGTTCAGAATCACCATGCCTTCTTCTCGGCTGTTGTGCCAAGAACCTACGGGGATCATTAAGGGGCATGCTGGAGAGAGAGACTTCACCTCGCTAGCAGCAGATGGTTGTGTGTAGCGCGGTGGTGGCTCGCCCTGTCTTCAAACCCTTTCAGAACGCAGATTGAGCGACTGATCTCTCAAATGGAGGGAGTATGGAGTGTCAGGCAGAGAGGAGCGGGAGGTGTTAGGAGATGATCAACTGGGTGTCGATCAGCTATTGATTTTATATCCCATTTGTGCTTGTGGGCTGTGTTAAACATTACCACTGCATGATCGCGACGCGATTTGCCGCGAAACAAGGGTCATTGGCCTGGGATAGCTGCGAAAGGTAGAAATTGGGAATGATCTCTGAATTGCCATCCGGGTACGCTGGCGTCCGAGTTCAAGTCAACTTCACAGCCAATATGATGAACGAAGTCCACATATTGATAGCCATTGTAGAATTTCTTCAAAGATTGGACACATTGGCAGGTGTTGTGATGGCAGTAAAATCGACTCAAACCTCGGTTGGGTACACTGCAATTTGATTATCTGTGCTTCTTTATTTGTCGTGGCTGCTTGCTGTCGGCTGGAAAACGCCTAGTGGATCTCGTTTTTAGGTCGCAGGAGATCGCACAAACCTGGGCAATAGTATATTTAACCATATCGCGACTACATCATGCCGATCTTTACATAAGTAACGCTCGGTGGCTTATATAGATCATTAGCTTGATGCTAAATGGACGGAGGCCATTTCTTTGCATATACTTATGAGAGGAAAGTCGACATAATCTTCATCTATGGTAGTGAGGAAGATCTCGGGCCCGGTCAGCGCTGGAACTGAATTCTTACATATAAGCTCAGTTGACTGGCCACCATGACGCATGTGTCGGTATGTAGAGGATCATTAAGGTTATCAATTCAACGGTAAGGATCAGGTTGTTTATATGATCACATGTTCGGGGAGGCAACGGGGAGCTCGTCTCTCGAATCAAGGACGTTCCGAAGATCCGAGGTGGTCATTGTCAGTGCAATTCCGAAAAATCGAGCAAGCGATTGAGTACTGAGTGGAGTTAGGATCATTAAGGTTATCAATTCAACGGTAAGGATCGTGTTGTTTACATGATCGCATATTCAAAGAGGCAACGGGGAACTCGTCTCTCAAGTTCCGAAGATCCGAGGTGGTCATTATCAGTGCAATTCCGAAAAATCGAGCAAGCGATTGAGTACTGAGTGGAGTTGTGTGACGTTAAATTCAAATGACTTGTCCGCGACAAATGTACATTACAGGTGAGGTCAAGATATACTGAGAGCCTGAAGCATCAAATCAAATCGCAGAAGAGGAGGTGTCTAGTTTTCGACAATAGAGATGAAGCTCATATCTAATGACGACAAGTTAAGCTCCCGTCCCAGTCTTCAGACCCGACGCCTTCTGCAACTAAGAACATCAACTTGGGATCATACTTCTGCTTGATTGCTCGCAGCTGGTTATAGTGGCTTCCAAAGAACGATTTCCTGAAGTCGGGTTCATATAAAGATGCCTACATTGATCATGCCGTGAGCGACAACCCGAGAACGAATGTAGTTCATCCACGCACCTCGTTCATATATGTGGCCGAGGCCGGAGAGATTGGATCCAGGAGCCTAACATACTCAGCAACCCGTTGGCGGGCCTGACGTACAATTTCTCCTGAGTCACCTGGATTCCAACCATCCGCCGTATAAACAAGAGCAACTGCTTGGCGCCATCCTGGATTCAAAGCAACTGAGTCCGGGTTAGCACGAGCTACAGCGCCACCTGCAACAAAGCTATACCAAGGAAATCGTTAAGAAGTAGGCTATAGAAATACTCAAAAATAGTTGTGCGTACTTGATGGCGATAAAATCAAAGTCCAAAAGCAAGCGAGCTGTCTCCTCTGGTCTCTGCTCAGCAGCCTCGCGAGACAGGAGTCGCGACGCTAGCTCGGCATTATTGCCAAGTTGTTGCATCCCTTGCGGTTGAGCTTGACCGATTAAAGTATTAATCCATGCATTGAAATCTTCGTAGCTCTGCAGGAAGACGTCTACGCCAGAATTCCCTGTAGCATTTCTGACAAAGTCAACGAAGGGGGTGATTGTCGCATTCGATTCGGCGATAGTCTGGTTGGGCGCGAGATATGCGAGGAGCATTGACGTATTGCTGATGAACGAGTATCCACCCCAGCCTGCATCAGAAAGCCGGGGATGGAGTCTGATAAACTCTGTACCAATTGTCTGCGCGACCTGAGGATCGGAAAATGTAACATTGATGATGGACATTGTGAGCGGAACAAGTTCGTGAGTCCGGTACGTGGCGGAAGTAACGACACCCCATGATCCTGCGCCTCCACCCCTGAGAGCCCAGAATAGGTCGTCGTTATTGTGAGCATTAGCAACGACGTGGTCTCCACTGGGAAGGACTATGGTGAACTGCACGGCATTATCAACGCCTAAGAGTCCGAAGATGAACGACGAAGCCCTGCACAAATATCTTTGAAGATGAACCTACCAAGGCCGTATGTTCCAGAAAAGGCACTATGCCCTCCCCCCATGATCCAACCACCTGCTGCACCATTTGACATGTCGTTAGAGAGTCCTCCAAGGATGAAACGATTTTGTTCGCGTGCAGCAGCGTACGCTTCCCACCATTGTACACCAGCACCAAGAGTCAAAGCTAAAGGCCCAAAGTCAGAAAGAAGTCCCAACAATAGTGAGAAAGGAGTAAACGTACCAGGTACAGCCTCATCGGATGAGTCAGGGATGAAATTGGCGTCGTAGCTGATATTCTTGAGATGGTGGGTCCATATCATGAATGCATCTCTTCCAGCGCTTCGACCAAGATAATCGTGCCTTAAAGTCAAAATGTCAGTCAGGCCTGATCGACGATCACTGATGAAGCTACACTTACCCTGTGTTCTTGACAACGAACCGTAAGTTGTGTTGATCAACAAATCGGACAGCAGCTTGCACATCTTCAATTGTCCGGGAATCCACTCCTATGGGAGGGACGCTTCCTTGTTCACAAGGTAATCCAAGTGTCGTGTTTAGGTAGCATCCACTGATGGTGCCGTCTGGATTCGTATAAGTCTCGAAATTAATGTTCTCGTAGGCACCTGATTGATTGGAACGCCAATTTCCATTGTACCAACTCTGTTGCACATCAGTGCAATTGCCAGATGGATCATCGGGAGGATAACAGGCTGACGCAGGAGGTACGGGATGAATGAGTGGCTGGGAAAGTTGAGCCGATAAGGTGTTGAAATCGTTCGCACTTGGCCAACAGTCTTGGTTGTAGAGGCATCGACAGCTCGAATGGCCTCCTGATGATTGTGTGAGAGAAAGAGGAACTAATGAAGCGAAACTCAGGAGATGTCTAGATCGCATCCTGGGTCGACTCCCGAGTACGACGTACGATCTTCCAGTCTTTCTGCAGCCTTTTATATGAGTTTCGTTTGGTTCCGAATTGAGTCAAGTATTAGAAAGTAAGCATTTCATCTAGGACTGCGGTGCTACGCTTGTGCACGCGCCGAAGTTGATGTTTTATGCCGTCGATCTTCGTCATTTTGATTGCTACCAAAGCTTGGCTCCACTACGTCAATTCAAAATTCTGAAGCGATCAAATTCTCTCACAGTTCTGGAGTATTATGGACAGTCGAAGTCCAAATCTGTCTCCTTCACTCTGAGCCAGTCGAGTAAACATGACTCGAGTTGTTGGTTGGAAGAGGCGAAAAAGTCGAATCACGTGAGGATACAAATGATTGTACGCTTACCGAAAGTACTAGTAACGCTTGCCCCACCACAACACACTTGCTTGAAACATTGCCCAGCGCAGCACACCTAGTACATCCCTTTACGTGCAAATATCAATATCTGGAGAGTCGACAATAATGTAACAGACATCACTATTCTCGTCCGTAGAAGAAGTCGCCCATCGAAGATGATTTGAGTCATGAAGAGTCAGAAGCCATCTTTCCCTTACTGCGGAAGGAGGCCATTTACACATGATCTGAAATCAGACATAATGAGCCTCAGGCTACTAATCAGCCCGCTCTACGATGATTATCGCATTGAAGGGCTTAGATTATCGTCACCGAATGATACCGACCATCGGATACAGGTGAAACAAGTATACGCTCAAAACAAATACCAGGAGGACGATGGAGCGAAATGAGATAACATTATCTAAGGAAAAGGTCTCGTATAATGATGACAAGTCAGGTCTTCATTCCAGTCTTCAGATCCAACGCCCTCGGCAACCACGAACACAGTCTTTGGATCATATTTTTGTTTAGTCTCTCGCAAATCATAGCTTCCAAAAAATGATTTTTGGAAATCGGGCGCATATTAGAATGCCTACAGCGTTTATGCGGCATAACAGTAAGCAATTAATCCAACAGAATGCTCTTCGGGTGATTACTACTCACCTCGTCCATGTAAGTGGCAGAATCGGGAGAAGTAGGCTTTAGGTGTCTGGTATATTCAGCAACCCGTTGACGAGCCTGGCGTACAGCGCTTCCGGAGTCTCCTGGCGCCCAACCGGCGGAGGTATAGACTTGTGCCACTGCTTTTCGCCATCCTGGGTTCAAGGTTACTGATTCTGGGTCAACACGGGCTACGGCATTGCCTACTAGCTAGTAACAAATGGAAAAATCTGATTAGTCGATGTCCGAAAGATAACTTGGGTGATACATACTTAATGGCGATCGAGTCAAACCCTAGAAGTAAATGAGCAGTTGTTCTTCTACGACTTTGCGAGACGAAAGTCGAGAAGCCAGTTCAACATTATTCCGAGCAGTCTGAATGTCTTGCCTAGAAACCGCCAATACATCTATTCAAGTATGGAAGTTCTCAAAAGGCTCGACGAAAGTCCGAACGCCGGTTGGATCTCCAATAGCATTCCTAACGAACTCGAAGAACGGAGAAACGATCACATTGAATTCTGCCAGTCTCATTAAGAGCGACGAATAATGCGAATAAGGATTGATTGTTGATCCATGAATATCCACCCCAACCGAGGTCTGAAAGTTGTGGATGGCGTCGAATGAATTCCGTGACGACGGTTTGTGCGATTTGAGGGTGTAGAAGGTGACATTGATCTTACCGGATATTGTGAGTGGAACGAGATCGTATGTTTTGTATGCGGCGGATGTTATGACGCCCCATGAGCCTGCACCTCCTCCTCGGAGTGCCCAGAAGGGGTCGGCGTTGGTCTGGGTGTTGACTATGGTGTGTTCGCCGTTTGGGAGGGCGATGCTGAATTGAATGACGCTATCAACACCTGGATTTAGGCGAAGAGCACGAAGTCAGGGGTAGGGAGCTTTCATTTGAGTGAGTGCAAATGAATTGGGCCCACCAAGACCATAGGTCGTGGCGAAAGCACTGTCCAC
This sequence comes from Leucoagaricus sp. SymC.cos, assembly GCA_001563735.1. Classification (NCBI taxonomy): domain Eukaryota; kingdom Fungi; phylum Basidiomycota; class Agaricomycetes; order Agaricales; family Agaricaceae; genus Leucoagaricus; species Leucoagaricus sp. SymC.cos. The sequence continues at coordinate 405,769 of KQ962076.1, forward strand.
CGCCCTGAATCCAGCCACCATGAGCACCGTTTAACATGTCACCGGAAATTCCATCTAGGATGAAGCGATTCTGCTCGCGTGCGACTGCGTATGTTTCTATCCGCTGAACTCCCACTCCAAGAGTCAAGGTTATATATACTGCATAAAAAAGTCGCATTGATTGGTAAGTGAGAAGAAAACGTACTAGCCGCAGCCTCCTCAGCTGAACCACCCTCAGGAATAAAATCAGGATCGTAGGTTATATTCTTCAGATTATGAGTCCAAACCATAAAAGCGTCTCGGCCAGCACTACGACCGAGATAGTCATGCCTGCCAACGCGAGAATCAGCCGCGCCAGAATACTCAGCGGTTCAAGCTCAAACTCATCCGGGCTCAAACTCACTCAGTGTTTTTAATCACAAATCTCAAATTATACCGATCCACAAACTTCACAACAGCCTGCACATCTTCAGCAGTCCTAGGATCGACACCAACAGGCGGAACACTACCCCGTTCATAAGCAAATCCAAGACTAGTGTTCAGATAGCATCCACTGATAGACCCATTTTCATTGTATAAGTCTCGAAATTGATATTTTCGTGTGCACCGGGTTGATTTGAACGCCAATTCCCATTGTAGAAGTTTTGTTGGACTTCCGTATAGTTACCGAAAGGGTTTTTTGGAGGGTAGCATGCTTGGGCTGGAGGTACTGGGTGGATGAGAGCTCGCTGAGAGAGGTGCGGTGATAAGGCTTCGAAATTGAGTGTGCTTGGCCAACAGGGTTGGCTGTAGAGGAACATCGACAATGGCTTGACGAGGTTTGGGCGAGAACAAGAGAGAGGAACGGTGAGAGACCTAGAAATGTCCTGAACCACATAAATCGGCTGAATGCGCAAGTTGGTTGAGGACTTAGACTGCAGAGAGACATTCAATTCAGGGGAGGGGGCTTATTTATGAATACAGTGTCGATGTCAGCCAAGCCTCTTCCAAGGTCCTCACGTATTACAGTGATCAACCGTCATTTGACACACCTAATCAAGATATTTTTTTTCTGACTGTAAATTAAGATTAATCCCTACAATAATTGGACTAATCAATAGATATCTATAAGATATATCACTTAATCAAATATCAAATATGATTGTAAGGAGACCAGAATTGATATGTTTCTTCAAATATTTAGCGCTGAAAAGTGCCCAAAACCATCATTTGACACAGTGTGACATGCCCGTGACACGCCCTTATCAATCCTAAGTCCCCATTTTCATCCTCGCTACCTTCTATCACTTGTTTCCTCAACACTTCCTATCTCTTGCACTGTTTTGGTGTAAATGGGCTTCTTGAGAGATCTTTTAGGTGGCTTTGGAAGGTCCTTACGGGCAGTTTCTGCTTTGAGGAGCTGTCTGCATAGCTCTTCATACCCTCACTTCTCCTATTCCATTTCTCTATTGTAGCATCGTATCGTGCCTGTGTGGTGTCATTTTTTTTTTTTTTTTTTTCACTCAGGCATCAGCCATTTCCTTCTTCTCTTGTTCTTCACATTGTATCTACTCCGCCATTTGATTAATTTCATTAGTAGACTCCTCATCTGTGAGACATCTTCCCAACCCATTTGGAAACAGCGTCATTCCATACCGTCGATATTCTCTGGAGAAACTTGTTTATCTACAACATGATCCTTGACAAGGTCAAACCAAGCTTGGGTAAGCTGTGGGTTGAGAGCTCAAGCATGCTGCACTGCAGCTTCATCCAACCTCCGGTTGACTTCAGTGTGAGATATTCTCTGCTTCTGAGTCTGAGACTTCACCTTTGCAACAGTTCACACCATATTTAGAAGCAGCAAGCCACCAGAAGAGGAAATACACTTGAAGAGATTTTGAGGTCAAGTGAGAGGGCACTCAGATGTCATGCTCTTGAAAAACAGAAATGGTACCATGAAGTCAGGTCATACTCTCTCAGTATTGCTCACAGACATAACCAGAATGTATATCTACACAATGTGGGTAGTTTCAAAGCAAACGGCCAAGAATTGACTCTTTGGGATGGCTCTTCAATTGCCATCAATCTTGATTTTGGCCATTTGTGGCAATTTCTCAGAATAAATCGCAGGTATCTCACTCAAATGTTATCCAATCCTTATTACTTTTGGTATGACTATAGTCATCATATGAAGGTATTTTTCCTGATTTTATTAATATATTTGGGTGAGAGGTACGTCCGAAAAAGTCAAGTGTGTCAAATGACGGTTGATCACTGTATGGGGCTACCATTGAGTTGGGTTATGTAATGCCGAGGAGTCAGATGCCGTTCAGTTTCTTCTTTGCTGCTGCCAGTTGTGATTGATATCATGGGCAGATTCGTTGTGTTCGACGAGAGTAACTTGAGGTCGATTGGTGAATGATTCAAGATTGGCATAGTTGCAGGTGCCAGCCATTTTCTCAGTGACTTTTGGTTTCGTTCCAGTTTGAGATTTGAACCTGAGAGGTGGTTTCTTCAGCTGCTGTGAATGCTTCAGTTATTGAGGACGAAATGAGGGTGCGCATAAACTTTGACTCTCACATACCGTCACCGTCAAACTCCGCTTAACTTAAGTGAGCACAACGCTACTGTCACCTAAGGCACTTGGCAGAAGAGAACACATGTACTTGTTGTCTAGCTGCGCTACCAAGTCAAGTAAGTAAAGTATTCACTCAGCGCGGTAAAGATCGCTGTGCTCCAATGTAACGTATATGACTTCAATACGAGGAGTTGATGACAAGTGATTTTGCCAAGTCTCAAAAGTCCATATATACGTTTCTGCCTTGCTCATGAGACCAATAATTGATATATGTAGAGGTCACTACTTTAATAAACAAGTACTCGAACTGGCTATCCAGCCGCCTTCAAGAAGCCCAAGAACCTAGAAAAGATAGAAGAGAGAGGGAAAAGGGGAATAAACTTGTATCGCATCGACCATCGTCTACAATCGTCCACAACCCTTTCCTCTCTCCCATTCTATGACTCTCCCCACTCCTGCATCTACACAACACACGAATCACAAAATGGATTTTCCTCAATTCTCGGGAGGTGTGATTAGACCTAACAAACTCGCGGGAGTCTGGACCGTAATATTACTATTGTTCCCTTTACGGTTTCCTCTGTCCCCAGCGCTACTGAAGCGATTACCAGTACGATAATGCGACCTTCCTCTCCCGACACTCGCATGCGAGGACGACAATACCCCAGATGGCATTTGACTTGTCTCTGCACCGGAATCTGAAATAGGAGTTGTTGAAGCCATAATGGAAGGAGGTAATGGTCGAAATTGTGGTGACGAGTTTATCGTCCCACTACCGCCACTACCACCGCCGCTACTGATGTGAAGAAGCATAGTTGCGGCGTGTTCGTCTTCGGGTGTACGTGTGAGTAATGGTGATAGAGTTTTTTGTTGATTTGTCCCATTACCACACATCGCCGAAGAAGTAGAAGACGAAGGAGGATAACTCTGGGTAGCAGTAGTTGTAGTAGTAGTACTGGAACTCTGACGAATGGATGCGATGGTAGGTTGGAAATGGGTTGATGAAGGTGGCGTAGGGAGTTGAAGTGCTGGAACGATCGGATCTTTTGATCCTGCGATTGTGGGTGTGGTTGTGGGTGCATGGCGAGTGAAATCGAGGCGGGAGGGGAGAGAGGGGGAGGAAGAGGTTCTGGTTGTAGTAGAGGTGTTGATTGTGGTAGAGGAGACATTGAAGATGGATGGATCGAGAAGTGTTTCGGGGAGCCAAGAGGAGATGGATGGGAGACGGTTCCGTGAGAGGAGGGTTTCGGAGGAGAGGAGGGGTTCGGGGGGAGTGTTGATTGGAGAGATGGGGTGAACTGGAGCCTGAAAGATACGTTCGGCTGGCTCGTAGGAATCGGTACGAGCGCGCTTTGGAGAGCGATGAGTCATTTCGGGATCCGAGAGGTCGGCGTTAGCGTTAGGCGCCGGTTGCGCGTGTCGTGTGAGTTGGAGCGGGGTTGTCGAGGCCTCCACCACATTTAGAACAGACGGGATTGGAGTTCGTTTGTTGTTGTTCGAGTACGGCTATGCGTTGTAAGAGGTCTTGCATAAATGCGACTGTTCGAACGAGAATCTCGAGTTTATATTCTCGTTCTTTCTCTTCCTTCTTCCCCGATGGTTTAGGTTTAGGTTTCTTCTTCTCGGCGCTGCCATCGCCGGCGCCAGTGCCGTACTCTCCGTCGTCATCGTCTTCTTCACCAGGTTCGCCTTCATCGTCAGAATTATCTTCCTGTGATTTAATCTTCTTGCCGTAGTCGAGTGGAACGAGTTCTTTGAGTGTCGCTAAGGCGTTGTTGATCTTTGTTCGACGAGCTTTCTCGATGATGGAGTGGTTCAACCTTCGTTGGGCTTCTCGAGCTGAACGGGACAGGGGTCCGGGTTTCCTGCCACGTTTACTTAGCAGGTTTGACTGGTAGAGGGACAGGCTCGTCGATGGGAGAGTCTGGAGTGAACTCTGAAGGTGGAGAACCGGAGGAAGGGGTACTAGGAGCTAGAGGTTTGGCGGGAGGTGGAGCTCGCCTAGGCAGGATTGGCCGAGGTTGGACTGTTGCTCCGACGGGGGATGCAGCAGCCGAGGGACGAGGGGTGTAGTTGGGATCTGCGTCGCTGATACGTGGTCGTTTGGCACGACGAGGAGGGTTACAGCTGGCTGAGTAGACGTCCTTGTCTACATCTAGTTGGGACATGGTGGTCAAGTAGTCGGACCGGGGAGAACAAGCAGCGTAGTGATCGACTGATATGCCAACGCGAGAGGGGCCATTACTTAGTTTATGGAGAGTAATTATTTAGTGCTCGTGTGCCGAGAAACGTGCCTACTAGAGCGTATAGCACACGACCTTGGAAGAATGAATCTGATTGGTTGATGCCCAGACACGTTCGATTGGCACCCTGGATATTGACAGTTTTGACGCCCCGTTATCGCTGCTGTCTTGTTCTTTTTTGGATGTTTCGGAACTGTAGAGTGATTCCTGGGTTCGGGAAGTATGGCAGTGCGGGTATTTTTTGTTGTATGAAATCTCATGAACGTGGCCACGTTGATACCGAGTCCACTCTTGTTTGTGTGCGGGGAATTAGGTAGGCTCGGGTTGCTATTGGGTGAGGGTTTATTTGCGAGAGGTTTTTGCGAGAGTACGGTTTGTGTGTTACGGTACAATAGTTCCTGGTGGGGTTGATCCAATGAGATGCACATGTCAAATTCGTTCCGAGGGAGGACTTTTTGATTGACTTTCGCGGCTTGCGAAGAAGCGAAGATAGAGGGACGGAGATAGATTTGGACTCTCCTTCCCACGCAACCCTTTTGCCCATCCACGTTCACAAAGCCATGTAAACACAACTGATCAGTGTGGTTTCTTTGCAAGTCGTCAGTGTTCTAGCCCAGGAACCGGTGCATTCGAGTATACTCTCTGGGTCTCGTGAGTGCAGACTAGCCTATGGGGGTGGAAGCGGAAGCTTTACTTATTAATGTTCTTTTCTTATGGCAAACCTACGGCGGTGGGCATTGGGCACCCGTCTATTCTTGTCGTAACACGGGGAGGCATGGGAGCAAGAAGGTAGGTGATTGGAGTAGATTCAAGTCGAGTGTCGAGGGTCAGGTAATTATAGCCTCCTGGGCAGTTGAACGTGCGGTAGTCGCGAGTGTCATGCGGCATTGAGTCCCAGTCTTCTGAACGGTGTTTTGACCTGACGATGATGCTAATGTTATTTGATTACTCGAGGTTGATCTGGAAGATCGGTGCTACTGGACCTTTGTAAGAGACCACATTGAGGTGCAGCCTGCCAGTGCGTAAGCTCACAGCTTCTGGTGACAAAGTTGTTGACAGATGCGGACAAGCGCACAAACATCAATTGCATGCTGGATCTGACCCACGAGCGTAACGGGACTGCTTTTTCCACGGCACAGTGATACAGCAACTAAGCTCTTATACTCCTCCAACTTTCCGCCCCAAATCTGTCTGCTGATCTTCGAATTATTGCATTTGATTATTCGGGGTCGATCTGGCAGATCGTGTTCACGCTATCGTCGTGGACTAATTACTGTACAGTATGGTTGGTGATAGTACACGACGATAACGAGACGGGATACTCACGTCCTCAGTGGGGAGATGACAACTGAGGACGTGAGTCTACATGAGTGTACCTATATCATTGAAGTCATGTGATGATCTCGAGTTATGGTTACGACTCCTACATATTCTCGATATCCACTGCGAAAACGCAGGTACAAAACGAGCTTCAACATCTCTTTACTCCTTCATCTTACTATATTCACTTCCTGGACAGTACCATGGCAGCCATGTACCCTCAAAATCAACCCCTTCCGCCTAATGCGTACGATCCCTCCACCCAGGCGTCCTTCCATGATGCTTATGAACAATGTTTGATGATGGTGCTGCCGGCGCCGATAAGGTCGCCCTCGTCCTTGCTCGCTGCCTGGGATATCTGATTCGGGAACTCCCAGCTGAAGCAAACGGAGTTGTCGCCAACGAGGTCGTTGCTTGCAACGCTGACTTTGAGAAGATGAAGAGTCTTTCCCAGCTTTATATTGATCATTTGATCCGACTTTGTAAGTCCTCCTTTGTGCTCAATCGCCAACGTCCGCTTTATCTTCTTTCCAGTTCGACGAAGCAAAGGACGTACCCCAGCTCCATCGGAGCACCCTAGTCGACCTTCATTTGAGATGCACAGTGCTTTCTTTAGCGAAGCGGTGGAACCAGCTCCGATGGATCACCGAAGTGCAAAAAAGTCAGTAAGTATGGCAACAAATTCTCAATTGCGACGGCAACATTGACGTTGTTCCTTTGGAGGCATTAAAGCGTGACAACTATCGCTGCGTCATGACGGGTTGGATAGATGCATTAAGCTTCACGTCCATGGGACCGGCAGACTTACAGAGGTACAGTTTGCACCAAAACCCTCCCCTCGTACTTGTACCCACTACTGCCACATCTTCCCCCCTTCGACCAACTGGTCCTTCGACCTAGATGATCCAGCCGAGAAGAAGGTGAGCCCGTTTTCTATTTACATTATCTTTTTAACCTTTCGACATACTTCAGAAAAAATACGCTGGAAATGTATGGACTATCATTGAGAATTTCAGGTGTATCGTTGTCCTCTCTGAACTTGATGGTGCAAAGATCCATCACCTTGGAAACGGATTTACAATGAATGAGGAATTGCATTCGATGTTCGACGACCTCAGTTTGTGGTTTGAAGAGGTTGCAGTGAGTGCTCCGCCCATAACTTCTTTGAATGCCCTGAGTCCGATTCCCTCGCAGAATAATACCTATCGAGTCCGTGCATTAGATCCCGGAGTTGGCCTTCTCACGATTTTGCCACCCCATCGCACTATCACGTTCACATCCACTGATCCTCATCTCCCTCTCCCTAATCCCGAATACCTCAGGTTACATGCAGCTGTCTGTCGGATTGCACACTTGTCCGGTGTGGCTAGCTACTTGGATTTGGAGGATCGGGAGGTGGAAAGGTCGGGGGTCCTCGCTCGCGACGGTTCCTCTGCAGACCTCTTAGCTTCTCGCCTGAGGTGTGTGGCGCTCGTGGCGTAAAGGATCTTATCACCTCGTTTACTTGCTGCAACATCTCGCTATTGTAAACCTGGCATTCTAGACGCGTTAGCCGTGTCTCACTCATCACGCCTTTTGTCTCACTTGTTACATGGTGATAAGTAGAATATTTAGGTTCGACCTTCGTTGCTTTTTCCCTCTTACATCGAGCAATGAACGTATGTATTACATTATTCATGTATATTAAACACTCTTACATCCAGTAGTCCTTTGCATATTTTTGTGAAAGTCAAATAATTTTGAAATAATTACATTCTGATAGTGCCTCAGGCAAACAATCTCAGCAGATCATTGGCAGAGGCTGGCCTGCTCTAACTTGTTGCTGTTCACCTGCTTGCTCAAGAGCAGGGGGGTGTTATTCATATCCAAAATTTTGTTCTAACATGCCTCCATACTACTTGACTCTTTTGTGAGGCTCTTGTAGTTAGTGTATTCAACAGTACTGCATTTGCTAGGATTTGGCAGGTGGCTCAGATCTCAACAGCCTTTTCAGAATGAGGCATTTGATGGACAGGGTGCTGCACAGGACCTGAGAAACATACTTTGTAATCTAAGAACTTTATACTTTTAACAAAGAGCTAAGTAGCTGGTTATGATTGCTCATAGTCTTTGAATACTGACATCCTTGAATTTTTAGTTGAGGACTACCCTTCTAAAATTTGTGGGCATATGGGTTTGTGTTTGGTCTCTTCATTGCCTTTGGGCTTGTGCTTGAGTATGACAAGTCTGAGGTGTTTCATTTTTCACAGAAGAAGGATGATGATAACCCCTCTATTGATCCAGAGTATGCACTGTACACCAGTGAGTCTCCTCTATGCCCTAGGCCCTTTTGGAGGTACTTGGGTTTTTCCTTTGATTGCCAGCTCTCCTTTTGGGAGCATGTATGCTATTATTTGACTAAAGCTATATCCATAGTTTATGTGATAGGTATACTGGGTAACTCACTTTGGGGTCTCTTCCCTAAGCAAAAGCATTTGCTTTACAGGTTGTGTGTAGTTCCTATTGTCATGTACAGCTTTTGTTTTTAGTGTCATGGGCTTCATCCTCATAAGGCCCATCGCACCTCTCTGAACAAGATGCAGTATTGTACTGCTATTTGGATTACAGATGCATTTCACACCTCTCCCTTGGGGAGAGTTGAGGCCCTTGCAGGCTTGATTCCCATCCATCTTCACCTTAGGAAACTGGGGACCTGGTCCGTCTACTGAGTGCTCACTCTTTCTCCTATGCATTCTGCTAGGCAGTTTCTAGAGACTCACAGTTATCCTGATACTGACCCTCATTGGTACCACTTCACTTATTTGGGCTGTGATGTTCATAAGGTCCAATCTGCTGTAGTTGATACTCTTTTATATCTCTCTATCTCTGTTGCTCTGAAGTTCTTTGAGACTGATGCTGAGAAGGCTCATCCTGGATAGTGTCTGTTAGATTGTTTTGGTAATTGTCTTCAGATCACTGAGTTTGATTCTAAGGAGAAGGACATCAATGTCCTGCATATCTTCTGCTGGTCCCCCTTGGCTCCAGTGCCCCCACCACTGGGGTCCTCTTCTCTCCAGGGTGTCGAGTTGAGTTTGCTCCTCTGTCCCTCCCTTCTTCCTGGTATGCTGGTCTTATGACCGGCTGCCAACATTCCAGGTCCTTGCAGGGATAACCCCTCTGTGCTGCCTCCCCTAGGACCTGATCCCTGCAGGAGCCCCATGTCTGCATGCTGTGCACTGTGCGAGTCATGGTGTCACACCTCATCACCTCCTCCTGGTATCACTGCTAAGGCAGTTGGCATTTCAGGTTATCTCTCAGAAGATGCCAGCAGTTGAGTGCATGGGCAGGTGCTCACTTGGCTATACCTGGCAGAACCGAAATATTGACAAGGCCCCCATTTTGAGGGGGACATTAGATGGTCGCTGGTTTTGATGGATAATTTGGACTTTGGCTGTGTTATACCTTATTTAGTCATTTCTGGCCCTCCCCCTGTACAGTATCCTAGGCTACGGTCTGGGTGTGGACTGCTATCATGCACTGCATTATAAATTTTTGAGTAAAAAAAATAAAAAAAATGTTCTGCATATCTTAAATGTGGAGCTTGATAGGGCTATTACTCATGACAATTGCATTGTTGTTGCTACTGATGTGTTAGTGGGTAACAAAAAGATTTATTAGGCTATTTTGGTGGCCTGGATCTAGTTTGGTAGAGTACCTATGAGGCAGTCTCACCAGGCCTCTGATAGAGTTATCACTCCTAATGCAGAACTTTATACTATTTAGATGAGTGTCTTTATTGCATACACACAACCTAGCACCCAGCATATTGTTTTGTTTACTGACCATCCTGCTTCAGCTAGACAGGTAGTGGACCCTTCTGTCAGCAATGAGCAGGCTCAGGCTCTGCTTGTCTATCATTATCTTGCAAAGTGGTTAGAGGATGATCCCTTTCACACTTTTGTGTTTATATAGATCTGCTTCTCTTTGGAGTAGCCTTTGCATCACACTGTCTATTGCTATGTGACAGACCCTGCTGTCTAAGTTCTTGTAGGGGATTATCCCTTTACTACCCTTAATTATCTTCATATAGCCAAGGCTCAGACCTATTGTGATATATAGACCTAAGAGTTTATATCATTGAGCTCCTCTGGGAGAGATTTCTTGCATCTCAAACTAGAGAGCAAGTGCATGATGCCTACTTATCTTAATAGGGGTTTATGGCTTTTGTATCTGCATGATTTTCTGCTGTGTGCCAGAGTGTACCACACAGTTCTCAATCACACACCTATCAGAGATTTTAAATATTATTTTAAGATCTCTGTTGATGGTTCTTGCTCTTGTGGGGCTGCTTAATAGTCTTGTAAGCATATATTGTCAGAGTGCCCTGACTTCAGCTGTTCAAGGCACTTTTCTAAGTGCTAGAGAGGGCTCATCGGTTTCTGTAAGGAGAACTCTAGCGCTTTTTCTTTTGATTACCTCTCTGAGGAATAACAATGACACAGCCATTTTTTAACAGTCACTGAGTTCTTTGGGAGTCTCTACTAGAGGCCTAGGTTCTGAGTTAAGCAGTCTGCCAGTGGCATACTGCTATGCCAGAGTAAGATGACAGTCTCTAGAGAAATCTCTAGCAGCAAGTCTGATTGGGAGAGATACTTTATTCCTTAGTCTTTCTCTTCTGTTGCTATGAGAGCTGATTCTTAGAGAGATGGGGGACTAGATGATATTCCCCAACTCAGTACTGCAAAAGACTTGTGTAGGCTGTGAGATAAGAGGCTTCAATCCTATAAGAGCTTCTAGAAAGTCTGACATTAGCCTACTAATAGGGGCTATACTAGTCTCATCTTATTACTGCTCATCAGTTGATGACTGCTTGCAGAGAGAGGGCCACTGCCTGTTCTTTATTCACCTTTAAGTATTAGAAGAACCTATTATTTAGTGTAGACTGCTAAGACTTAGCTAAGCTATGAAAGATTATTTTTTTCCCTCATAGAGTAACTGTAGGTACCCCTTGTTTGTATTTATGACCAGACTATTATCATGCACTGGTATATAAATTTATGACATCAAAAAAAAAAAAAAACTCTTTCTAAAATTAAAAAAAACTCCTTCTAAAATTTAAAAGAAGTCATCATATATTTATAAAAAGCTTAATGAGATTCTGAGAACAGCAAAAGAACTGGAGAATGGAGCAGCCATCCTGAATGACTAGACTCAACAGTGCAGCTACTATGCTGGACATATCTGGCTGAAATACTATCAGCATATAATTGTTTTAAAATTATTTGACTTTCACAAAAATATGCAAAGGACTGTAATACTGTGAGTTGTCCATAAGTTGATCAGACCCAAACCTTGACCAGTCACATTAGTCACAAAAATCTCAGATAATGCTTTTTTATTTATTTATTTAATTAGGATGTACTGAAGTATAACAAATATCTGATTACAGTCTCTTGAGATAGGCTACACCTAAATAAACCTCTCATCAAACCCATGTTACACATCACTGCTATCTCCTGAAGTGAGAGAACCTTACTCCATTAATAGAATGAGTGCTGATACTTCTAGCTATTAGTTATCTGAATAGTTAGTATTCTGCCAATTTTACTGATGGATATATTTCTTGGGCTTACTAGATTTCAGAGGAGTCACACCCCATTTTCTGGTTTCTGTTCTTTATGATCACCACTTAGCTGCATTCATGAGCTGAAAAAAAAGAGAACAATTATTGGTGAGTGACTTTGCTATCCACTATGCTCTTCAGATTTCTATATTTCTATTTCTATATCTTTATCTCCCTTGTTTTCAGTTCCAGGATCTCATATTTAGGTATCTCCTCTTGAACCCATACTCTAATCCAGCTTCTCTCTAGTAGGTAAAGTACATATGAGGATGCCACCTCTTAGATCAGGTTTTTCCTTCCTAGCTGGGACTCAGATATGAGTTATGTATCTATATAGGTTCTGCATGAAGCAAAACATAAGAGATAGTTGCAGAAGGTCTCTGCTGATATAGTAAGCCTCAGATAGTAAGTCAAGACTACTAATACTCTCTAAGCCTTCAGCAGAGCAGTGTGTGGAGAAATATCACAAAACTGGTTGCAATCATCTCTAATAGAGGAGAGAGTACATAAGTACAATTAAAAAAAAGTGGTAGGATCTCTAGGACAAGCCCAATTAGAGTCAATATTAATTAATTTGAGATATCTGATAGGGTAAAGGAATGACCATAGTGGGAGTAATGAATTTCTATAGTTGGATGATGGTAGTAAAAGGTTAAGAAGTACCACAGATGATGCTTTTTTTTTTTTTTTTTTTTAACTCAAAAATTTATAACATGGTATGTGATAGCAGTCTGTGCCCAGGCCATAGCCCAGGATACTGTACAGGGGGAGGGCCAGAAATAACTAAATAAGGTATAATATAGCCAAAGTCCAAATTGTCTATTGTAACTAGCAACTATCTAATGCCCTCCTCAAAACAGGAGCTTTGTCAATATTTCAGTTCTGCTGGATATAGCCAAGCAAGCACCCACCCATGTGCTCAACCACTGGCATCTTCTGAGGAATAACCTGAAATGCTAATCACCTTGGTGGCGACACTAGAAGAGAATAATAAGGTGTGATACTGTGACCTTTGCACAGTGCACAGTATGCAGACATAGGGCTCCTGTGGAGATCAGGCCCTAGAGGAGGCAGTGCAGAGGGGTTACTCCTACAAGGACCTAGGATATTGGCAGCTAGCCATAAGGACCAGCATACCAGGAAGGAGGGAGGGATAGAGGAGTGAACTTGACTCAATGCCCCATAGAGAAGAAGACCCTAGTAGTAGATGGCACTAGAGCCAAGAGGGGCCAGTAGAAAACTGGCCCAGAAAGAAGAAAGATAAGTCAAGCACAAAAGAGTGCCTGATCAAAATAGTGGCCACTTACTTAGCAAAACTGTGGGTTTGGAAACTAGAGGGCTATGAGGGTGACCAGGGGAATACATGGCCTGAGTGCAACATAGGTGCACCCAAGCCAGCAGGGAGGCCCAAACTAACTGCTGAAGCAGAAGGGGCCAAAAGGCCAGGCCAAGAGAGAGAAAATGCCAATCCAGGCAAGGCCTGAGGAGGCATGGAAGAAGGTGGAGGAGTATAGCTGAAGCATGCTTAACTCAACACCAAAAGAGCAGATGGACACCACAGGCATCTTAGCCACAAGTGTAAAGAATGGATGCTGTGAACTCTAAAATAGCAAGAATAGCAGACTGTCTAGAGGGGTGGCAAGACCACAAGGAGAAAGACATCCCAGAGTGAAGATGGTGGTGTGTGGGAAAGAAGGGTTGACAGATGATATATTCAAAGTTCACATAATATATAGCATAATTTAATTTATTACAGACTCTTGATAGTCAGATGAGAATAAATAGTATTAACATGAGTGGCAAGTATCTGCTTCTATCAAGAGTATACTAGAATAGGTCTGTCTGATTATTAGCATTAACTTGGGTATTATTTTAGTTGATAGCTACTGTAGTAGTAGCTGAATTCATGAGATCCTACTTTGAGTGATTATTAGAGCTGTAGAATAGATGATAAAAATAACCTGAAGAAAGTGTAATGCTGTCAGCTGATAATAGCTGTGAGGATGGAACATCTATATTCTAATAGTGATAAGGCCCAGATAATGAGTTAGGTCCTTCTGCTAAAGGATATTTGGAAACAGTAGCTAACTATTATTAAAAGATTTTACTTTAACAGCCACTACTAGCTGCTGCTTTCAAGTGTGATTAGTATAAGTCTCTATTGGCAAAAAGAGCCTAGAAAACAGCTTATTAGCCTTTAACTCTGGATAAACTGTGAGATGTTCTCAAATAGCTACCAGAATTTTATTTTTCTTACCATCATTATGAAGTCTGAGTATACAGATGATAATGTGAATTTTCTGTTATTGTTTTGAGTGATAGTAAGAAAGAAAATAGTTAAAAATTCTTAAAGAAATTTGTATCTAATAGACTGACCAAATATATTCTTAATATAATGACATAGTCTAAGACAATTAACTGGGATTGCAAAACAAGCTTGATAGAACACCCAGTCTGTTACATCTCTTTCTTGGCTAGATGTAAGAACTTAGTAAGACTAAGCATACTTCTATACAAACTTGTGTTATTTAGTAATATAGTCTTTCAGCATAGTTTTCTTAATCTAGCTATTAATTAGTCTATAATACTTAGCTTCAAGCATCTGCTGAAGCAGCTTACTAAATATACTATTGCTATTGCTATAAGTAAAAAAAAGTCTCTATTCAGATATTTCTAGACAACAGCTTAAAGTTATTTTTTATACTTAACTAGTTTCTTGAAGACATAACTCTTACAAGAAGAGCTGTCATCCTTCTGTGCCATAAGTACAGATAGAACAAGTATAGAGAGTTAACATATTGAAATAAATATATCAATCTCTTAGAATACTTATTAAAAATTTTAATCTTTAATATAGCTTCTCTCTAGTAGTGTAACTGAGAGTGACTTTAAAACTACCCAATGCTTTTTCAAACTGGTCAAATTAATCACTTAAAGATGTACACACAATATATTAGATTATTACAAAATATTTTATGTCAATTTTTATTTAGGTTAGAGCATAACTGAGTGAGATAGAAGTGCTCAATCAAGGTTTAGGCATGATCAACATATAGATGACCCACAGTACAGCTATCTCTTCTTTCCCACATACTACTATCATCTTTAGGTATCAGTTGTACATTATTAAATCTATGCTATATTTGATGGCCAGTATATTTGTAACCTAGGTATATGTTCTTAGAATGAGAACATTGAGAATGTGAGCTCAGAGATGTTCAGTCTAACCCCTTCTCAGGGGGACAACACTAAGATGGCAAGCCCTTTCACTCCTTATAGCTTAGCTCTCTCTTCTGGACTCTTTAACTCTGTCATGCCTGTCTTTTGTAAGGGCAAAGGCAAAAAGAAGTGTAGCTCAGTTGTTGCTAAGCTTATATCTCTCCAGCTCTATCTGCTGCTATTAGCATCTTTTTTTAATTTTTTTAAAATTTATAAATTTATAATGTGGTGCATGATAGCAGTCTGCACCTGGGTTAGTAGCCCAGGATACCATTACAAAAGTACAACCAAAAGCAACTACAAAGAATATATAACAGGTTAAAACTATGTACATGTCCATCATGATCAGTGTCCAATAAATACCACCTCACTCTACTCAGCTTCAGATAGGGGCCTATAATAAAGTTTGAGGTTTCAGCAGTGCTAGTTGAGCACTCTCCTATCCTTGTGCTCCTCCTCTACTGTCTTCTGAGAGATAGCATTGTTATATATTATCCTCTCAGACAAGGCTGTCCTTTTAGACAACTAAGCCCAATCAAACTGATAACACTAATACAGGCACCATTAGTTGCTAGCACTGTGATCTCCTTTACAGTTCACATAGCACACAGCATGAGGGCATGGAGCTCTCTCAGAGGTTGGATCCTGGAGTGAGCAGGTAGAGGGGTTACTTCTGCAGCAGGACACATGTTGTCAATAGCCAGCCTTAGTATGAGAGCCAGCATACTAGAGGTATTGGGAGGCCTGAGAATGACAGGTATGGGTAGAATGCCCCCAGCACCAGTAATGCTGGTACAAGGGGATACCAGAGTGAGGACAGACTGCATATATGAAGTATGAGGCCAGACTGAATTGGAAGAAAGTACTAATCAAGTACTTAGTAGTAGCATCTGACTAGGAGTCAAGAACATCAAACTACACAGTAGTAGTATTAGTGCATCAGAAGTTACACATAACCTGAGGACTATTTGCAAGAGTAAAAAAAGCAGCCATATGGGACTTCTCCATGACTGCTCATACATCAGAAGTAGTGATCTGCTAGCTATCCACTTTGAAAAAGGGGATGTTGATGACCTTAAGATAAGACCATGAATATGGAAGGACAGCCTCAACTCCACTCTCAGTGAAGGAGAGAAGGTGCTGAACACCTATCTTCATCAGGTCTATCTTACTCTGGGAGGTAATACAAGATGTGAGGAGAGAGATCCCTCTATAAGCAAAGTGACAGAAGTTAACCCAAAGATTGCTCTTACCAAGAGAGTGGTTGGCAGCCCCCATAAGGGCTGGAAACTGAGAGGAGGAAGGGAGTGGGTTAATTTTGACCAATACCTGGCAGTGAGAGAGACTAGAAATAGTCAACTTGATCTTGCATCTAGAAAGTGCTGAAAGAACAGAAGCCTGATGTATTATAATGATACAATTAGATGGGAGGGTGGGAATAGTCTTAGCCAAGTTGACCAAAGACATGATGTTGTGAATAGTGTCAGCATAGCTATACTTGACACTAGAGGGAGGAGAGGAGTGCTTGGTGGACCAAGTAGACCTAGGGGAGGGAGCAGGCTTAGAAGCTGGAGAAAAGTGGGCAGTAGTCTCTGAAGGAGGACTGTATATTCGGTGAGAGAGGGAAGGAGTAGCTGAATTAGCTGTTTCATAGATTAGAGAGAGATGCTGCAGAGCATCATAAGACAGCATGTTACATAGGGCTGAAGCTAAGATAGACATACTAGAAGAGTTGTCAAAGGGCAAAGTATGCCACTGAGGTGTAAAAACATGCTTCATTATCACTAACAGAGTGTAAGCAAACTGCATATGATCATGCTCATCAGACTAGAGCTGACTAGCCAAGGCTGCAAGCATATTATTAAGAAGAGAAACCTGCTCTACTAAATCAATAGAGAGATGAGAAGAAACATAGCTCTAATCACCAGAGGCTAGAGAGTGAATGCAGGGGGTGAAGATGCTTGCCACAGGAGAGAGACCACCAAGGACTGGAGAGGGAGAAACTGGAGGAGTAGGAATAGCAGAGTATAATACTAACAGCACAATGCAAGGCTGGTGAGGGGAGAGCTTAGCAGTAGCAGAGCTCCTCCTCTTCTTGCCCTTACCCTTACAAGGGATGGACATAACAGGATTGGGTGGCCCAGCAAGAAGGACTGATGTATAAGGAGTAGAGGGGCCCACTATTTTAGTGTTACCCTTCTGCAATAGAGTTGGGCTTGACATGTCAGCTTCAGACTTAACTTTGATGTCCTCATCTTAAAGACAATTCTTCAGACTGCATATAAACTGAGTTGTATCCTCAGACATAGCATAACTAGAACACAACCAAAACCTAGGTGATAGTGGTATGTGAGAAAGAAGGGATGGCTGCTATTAGCATTATGCCCATCTACTCTTACTTTTCCTATTGTTGGCTTTTCTTCCAAGGTAAGTATTTTTGCCCCTTATCTTCATCTATTGGTCTCTGGTGACTGGGGCTATAATCCTCTTGACCTCTCTGCTGACTTGGTAAAGAGGGTGTCACTTCTCAATAACACACTCACAGCCTTGGCTGGTAAGCCTTAGTCTAATAAGCATAATCATATGCACTTTGCTTGTACTCTGTCAGTGATGATAGAGCATATATTTACTTTGCAGTAGTATACTTTGCCCTTTAAGAACTCTCCTAGTGTGTCCATCTTGGCTTCTGTTCTGCATGACATACTGCCTTGTGATGCTCTGCAGCATCTCTCTCCAATCTATGGTATAGCTAATTCAGCTATCCCTGCCCCCTCTGCTCCTACACATGACCCTCTTTCAGAGACTACTGCCTATTCTCTCCCAGCTTCTAAGCTAGCCCCTTCTCCTAGGCCCACTCAATCTGCTAAGCACTTCCCTACTCTCCTGTCTGATTATATTATTGCAATACATCAGATGTCCATCCTCCTAGTGCTTCTCAAGCACAAGATTAAGTTGACTGTCCCCAGTTCCTCCTATTACCAAGTTCTCATTAAGATTGACCTGCTCCTTTCTTCCTCATAGTTTTTAGCCTTAGTTGGGGCTACTAATTGCTCTCTCAGCAAGAGCAATCTTTAGGTTAACTCATGTAGCTTTGTTTATGAAGAGATCTCCCTTCTCATGTCTCAAGTTTCCTCTCAGGCTGAAATAGACCTGGTGAAGGCTAGTGTTACATACCTTCTCTCCCTTGCTGAGAGTGGAGTTGAGGTCTCTCTTCTGTATTCATGATCTTACCTTAAGATCATCAATGTTCCTTTCTTCAAGGTAGATGGCTCTCAGATCACTACTGATGATGTATAGATAGTCATAGAGAAGTCTCATATGGCTGTTTCTTTTACTCTTGCAAATAGCCCCCAGGTTATATACAATTTCCAATGTGCTGATACTACCACCATGTAGTTTGATATGCTTGATTCTCAGTCAGACACTACTGCCAAGCACCTGATTGGCACTTTTTTTCAGTTTAGTCCAGTCTTATACTTTATGCATATAGTCTGCTCCCACTCTGGCATCTCTCTGTGTTAGTATTGCTGGTACTGGGAACACTCCACTCACACCTGTTGTTCTCAGACTCTCTGATGCTCCTAGTGTGCTGGCCCTCATATTGAGGCTGGTTATTGTCTACATATATCCTGCTACAGAGGTAACCCCTCTGTAAAGCTGTCCCAGGACCCAACCCCTGAGGAAGCTCCATGCTCTCATACTGCATATTATGTGAACTGTAAGGGAGAGCACAGTGCAAGTGACTGACAGTGCCCATATTAATGCTATTATTTTAATTGGGCTTAGTTAGCTAAAAAGTCAGCCTTATCTGAAAGGACATTGGAGCTGAATGTGATTTCTCAGAAGACAGTGAAAGAGCAGTGCAAGGGTAGGAGAGCACTTAACTAGTGCTGCTGAAACCTCAAACTTTGTTATAAGCCTCCACTCAAAGCTGAGTAGAGTGAGAACATATTTATTGGATGCTGATTGTGATAGATACTTACATAGTTTTGACCTGTTGTATCTTTTTGTAGTTACTTTTAGTTATACTTTTGTAATAGTATTCTAGGCTTCCAACTCAGATGTGGACTGTGATTGAGCATCACATAATTAATTTTTAATTTTTAATTTTTAAAAAAGACTCACAGTATTACAGTTTTCCTAATAGTAGAACTACTTATAAAATATAGCATTCAGAAACTCTCCATTAAAAATTATCTAGAAAAGAGTGGCTTAGATCAAAGATGATATAAAGGCTAGCTATTATACTAGATTATATTTGGTAAATACTATAAGTAAATAAAAATACTAAGCCTTCTATATTGAAAGTAGGTCTATTAATAGAAAAACTGCTATAATAACTCTAAAGTTATCCTATCTTAGCAGTAAGTATTTTCATATATTGATACTTAGCTTATTATTTGCCTTCCTTTTATAAAGTTGTTTTATATTATATATCATATAATAGTCTCTATACTGTACTGATATGTTACTTCTCTAATCAATAACAGAATTATTCAGATTTATAATGGACAGGAGATTACTATGCTATATACTCAACTTTTTCTAATAGACTTAGGATATTTTAAACAGAATATATTATAAACTATGTGTGATTCTAATTTAATATTGCAGTAATATTATGAGATATAAAATTATAAGTCTTCAAATATCAGAAGATTTCATATCCAATAATATTTCAGAGCCCAATATATTAGCATACACTAAGAGCCACTATATTAATCTGTAATGTCTTCTTAATATCTAACTAAGCTCATTAGATATCTAACTTTTGTGACTGAGCTCATGTCAATTCTATATGTATTGCCTATCTAGTTGCTCAAGTTGTGCTCATCTTGCTTATCATACTAAATAACATATCTAAAATAGATTATATAGCCAAAGAAATAGCATTATGCTGAATTATAAGCTATAGCATCTAAACTGTATTCAAGAATCTAATTATACTGAGTATAGAAAAATATAAAGAGATTATCTAATTAAATATTCAAATAGCAAGCTAAGATCTCATAATCTTTAATATACTTCTCAGTTACAAATTAGTTATAAGATAACTCAGATATATCAAGTTTATCTTAAAGAAGTAAATACTTAATATAGTCATTCTTCAAATGTAAGGCAAAGCAGCTGTAATAAAATATAAATATTGACTTTATAGAGACAGAGAAGGTTTGTTCTAAGATTATATATTTATTATTCTTATATTACTTTCTCATCACTTCAAGAGCTCTGTCAATCTTTGTTTAGTAATTGTAATCTGCATAAGCATTACTGAAACAATAAACAGTATACTATAAGATAATAAATAAGTGTCATGACTATCAGAATAGTAACTTAGTAAGAAAGCAAAGTAAGCAATCATATAGAGTGTCAATTAATCTCTAGAGCAACTTTAGATTTTGATTAGATTAGAGTATAACATAGAGAGTGAATATCTCTTGATAGCTCTATGGACTTATTGTTCATGAACTTGTTAATCTGTAAAGGAAGACTTGAGCTTAAGAAACCTACTTCACAGAATATACTTACTATTTTCTTAAACTCTGCTTGAATATTTATTAATACTTTTTTAATAGCTGTTTTGACTATTAATTTTTTTTTTGTGTTATTGGCTATATCTTTGATATATTCCCAGTTTAGAAACCTCTCTAAAATGCTCAATATCACATATTAGCAAAAATAAATATGTGAATAATAATTGAGTATACTGACAAAGACTAAGTTAACTGGTTTGTTATATATGTAAAAAGACTAGAGTTGATCAGTATAATATAAGCATATTTGTAAATCTTTTCTTATATATTGCTGTATAAGTTATATAAAAGATAACAAATGAGAGACTTATAATTAAGATGGGTGGAGGAGCTCAAGATACTCTTATGTCAATTACCTTCTATATATCAATATGTTACTTTTTTTAATTAATATAGATAACAATAAGTATTTGTGTAGTCAAGTACTTTAAATATAGTATAAATAAAGAGAACTAGAGGAGAAAAATGAACTCACCCAGGCAAAAATAGTTGTGATGTCATTTATCTCAGTATTATAAAGACTATTAACATGCACTTGATCAACTATCTGGCTAGGCTCTAGTGTATATATATGACCCAATATAGGACCTACAGACTTTAATACTGCATCTATACTGCTCACTTTATAAAAGTCAATACTTGAGCTCCAGCTACCTAAACTACAATTCTCAATATTAGTATCTAAGTCCTCACTTTGAAGATCTAGTAGAGTCTTCAGAACTTTGCTATTATTACTAGATACTGCTATTTCTGGCTCAGACAAGTGCTTGCTGAAAGATAGGCATATGTAAGCTTTATTAAGCTTAAAGAAATAATCAAAGAATCTCTGCTTTGCTCTAGCTTCTATTGTTGAAAATTCTATGAAACTACTATATTAGACAGACCTGTTATTCTCTGACTCATGCTACTTAACTCTCTGTATATCAGAAATACTAATAAAATTAATAACATACTGCTTAATACTTATGTTAACCTGTCTTTACAAGCAATGCATCTTCAATAGATGATATATGTGTACTCTTACAGTCTATACAACAATAGTCTTGATGATTAGCTGGAAACCTGTTGACAACTTCCATTTAGAAGCAGAATGGACACACTTATATCTAACTCTTAAAAGAGAAGAACTAGCTATATATATTGCTTAGACTATTGAGAATAGTACTTATCATCAAAAATACTATAATGACTCTATTCAGACTATATGATATTTGTAATAAGAACATGCAGTCTAATAACCTGAACAAGATAAGTATAGTACTAGTAGCTTATCTAGTTATTATAACACACTCTCTTCTGATAATTCCTAGTCTAAAGACCAACTCTTCACTATCATCTCAGCATGTAATAATAGTATCATGATGACAATGTCACTAGATCCAAGATCATGCCAGTGTCTCTGTGTGTCAGCATTGCTAGCACTGGGGTCACTCCACTTACTCCTGCCATTCACAGACTCCTTGTTACCTGCAGTGTACTGGTCCTCACTCTGAGGCCAACTGTTGCCTTCTCACTAGTTGTTGTTGTAGTAATCCCATAGCTAACCCCCCTGTGCCAGCAACCATAGAAGAAGCCCCATGCCCTCATACTGCTCACTGTGTGAACTGTGGTGGTGAGCATAGTATGAGTGACTGAAAGTGCCTGTACTAGCAACACTGTTTTGACTAAGACTAGTTAGCCCATAAGACTAATTGGGACTGGCAGAGGCAGATGGTTATGTCAGGTATGACTTCTAAGAGGCAAGAGGATGAGTATCAGGATAGGGTGGCTTTCTAGCATCAGCACACTTGCTGAGTGCCTCCTAATCATGGTCATGAGGTCAAGTACTTGTTGTTTAGCCTGTAGCTGGAGAGCAGAGAAATTGGACTCAAGTCTATATGGATGTCTGCAAGATTGGCTGTGGTTTTGTAGCATATAGTATGACTTGATACTCTGTATTTATCATAGTTCTGGACATCTATAACCTGGGAGCAGACTGCTATCATGCACTACTATATAAATTTTTGAATTAAAAAAAAAAAAAAAAGATTCAAGATCAGCTATTATTAAGCAAGTATGAAGTCAAGTGTTAAAAGTAATATGAAGCATAGCACAGTGCAAGAAATTAAAATAACTTAGTACTTACAATATAGACAGTTGAGAAAGAAACATTTAAGGTGAAGAAATATGTAGAACTTGCTAGAGAGGAGCTAAAGATGAATGTAAAAGTTCAAGCATAAAAGACTTTATTATTAGAGTGAAACTAGTAGTTTTTATATACTAACTATAGTAGCTGCATATAATGCCATGAGAGTAATAAATAGATATTGTATATACTACTACTAGCAAATAGCAAATACTAAGCTATAACTATGGAGGTTTAGGGCATAATTGTATAAACTACAGCAAGAGTCCATACTTATAATTGTAAATATAAATGTAGAATACCACTATTAGTATACACACTATAAATATAATACTGATAGGCACATAAAGCATTTACTTAATTCAATATCAAAAACAAAATAATACAGTACTAGATTACAAGGTGTTGCATAAATCAAAATTGCTTTAAGAAAGTGAGAATATAGGTTACAAATATATAAACTCCAGCAGAGAAAGCAGTAATTACTAAGAAAATTAAAAAAGAATTATAGTAGTAGTTAATTAAGCAGCTAGATAGTGGTAACAGGCAAGAGACTATGAATGTTGACAACAACATATATCCAGGAGTTCATTATAATGTTCTCTCAGATATAACAGGTTTATTAATACTCTGTGAATAAACATGAGTTTTTTTTTTTAAATTTATAAATTTATATACTGGTGTGCAATAGCAGTCCAGTCATAAATACAAAGAAGTATTTACAGTAATCTACAAAAGACCAGAAACCAATCTCCTGTAGCTCAGCTAAACATGGCAGCCTGTACTGTAAGTGTAAAGCTAGGCTTTACAGTAGTTTGATTTTACTTTGCTCAGACTACAAATAGTTCAGACCTGTTGGTATTGGGAGACTATGTAGTATAAACAGTATAAGATCAGTTGCTTTATAAGCAACTGATGTGAGTACATATAGTCTTAGATTATATAATAATAATAAATATATAAGAATGATAATAGTAAGGGTGTGGCCCTTATATACTCCCTGTTTAGACCAAGTCATTGGTCTCATGTAGAATAGGTTGACTTGAAAATAGAATGGCCAAGTAAACATTTATCACTTGACATATCTAGTTGGATAAAGTGAGATAAGTAGTTAGTAGTGATACTAACAGTAGTGTGTAAGGTAATATTTTGGGATTAAGTTAGTCCAGATTAGAGGCCATATTATGAAATATGACATAGCAATAATTAGCAGGTGTAATATAATAAATGGGCAAATAGCAGAATAATGATTTATCATTCTGCCTGTAGTACAGAGAACAATGTAAGTACAGTAGTAATACTGTACCCATTATCTAGAATAAGGTATAAAAGACAATAAAAGTATAGTAATAATACTGTACTCATCATCCAGGGTTGATTAAGCAGAGAGATTTTGATTCTCTGCCTTAGGAGTAGATGCTGTTGACTGATCATCATTAGTCAATGACAATTCAGAAGTTAGAGATGAGAACAAGCCAGCAGGGGATGCTGGTGAGTCCTTGGTATTGGTGGGTAGCAGGTCAACTATCATTTCAGTTGACTCTTATTTATTTGGTAGTGATGACGGTGCAGACAAGCTTGACCTAGGCATAGTAGAGGTAGCAGATGATGAGGAGTAGGGTATAGCAGCTGATGCTGCTACTTCAGAGAGCTGAGTATGTGCAAGAAGGACTGGGCAGAAGTCTCTCAGGTTCTGTATATTCTAGACGTCACAAACTGATGAGGCATATATCTGTCTTAGCAAAAACAGATGAATCAGTTCACCTACTCTGAGTCAGTAAGGTTGATCAATAGATATTACTCTATAATCTGTAAACTCCCTATTCTCTAAGGAGTAGAGATAAATGAGGTCTTGGTCAGAAGATAGGAGCCAGCCATCCTGACCAGGCATAGTGGGAAGAACTCCATTGCAAAGTAGGTAACTAAGTTGCCTGTCATCCAATTCATCAAACATGGATTGATGAATCAGGTTATCAGAATATATATCATTGAGATATCAAATCCTGAACATATATGCATAGTTGATCTCAGCTAGATTGTTGCTATTGTGAATGAATACCTCAGCCACCATATCAAGGATAAGATTAGCTGAGGCTCCTGGTTGAAGGACCAGATGCCTATAGTAATGAACAAGGCCTATTTGAGCAACAAACTGTTACTTAGAATATTTTTGATTCTATAAATTGATGTACTCCTAATATAATCCAGGAGTACTCATCAAGATAGCTGCAAGATGGGTGAAGCAAATAAGAGTACTTCACTTTTTGTCCAACTTGTTGCAGCCAGGTTCCTCTGGTGCATGGAAGCAACACAGAGTATACCTGTGGATAGATCAACAGTCTACTATATGTTGAAAGTTGAAAACAATACTATAGGTGGGATTACCTATCCCAGAGTTCTTGTAAGAGACCATAAAGCAACCAAGTTGGTTGCTATCAAAGAGGCTAGCATCAACTGGCTGCCTCAGTCCTATTCTTTTGGTTCAGTTAGTCATATTAGATACCTAAGCCAAATTAAGATCATAGACAGGTTGAGCATCCAGGATATCCTGGATGAGGGTAGTGGTTCTAACTAGATAATTCTCTAAGTTGAAGTTTGTCTGATAATAGAGATAAATCATTACATTCTCCAGATTTTCTCTATCCAGTTATTGAGCTATGATGTATAGCTTACAAATTAAGATGAACTCTTCAGCATGAGTATGTACAAGTCTATTGACATTGTAGACAAACTTTAATAGTTTGTCTAGCTTGCTAGTGTTTGTGAAAAGTCTACAAACTGTATGTTTGTAAACCAGATTCTTCTTCCAGTCTACTTTGTAGTGTTTATAACTATGCATCTTTTTTCGAGATGCTACAATAGCTGATTCTCCTGTGTACACATTGTTTATATACAGTGGCTTCCAAAACTGCCCCAATGTTTGGCTGTTTTGGAAAGATGACTTTGTCTAGTCAGATAGAAATAAGATAAAAGTTTGAAGATTCCAGGAAATATAACATTACATAATAGCTTCGATTTAAGCTATAAATCGTGTGATTCCGATCAAAACTAATTGATTAATAAAATAAACAAAATGGTCACTCATTGGGGCAGTTTTGTGAGTATATATTATTTTATCAATTCTACTAGTTTTTCATTG
>KQ962076.1:432377-459298 GCA_001563735.1 Leucoagaricus sp. SymC.cos
ATTTTGTTTATTTTATTAATCAATCAGTTTTGATTGGAATCACACGATTTATAGCTCAAATTGAAGCTATTATGTAATGTTATATTCTCTAGAAATTCCAGACTTTTACCCTATTTCTATCTGACTAGACAAGGTCATCTTTCCAAAATAGCCAAACATTGGGGCAGTTTTGGAAGCCACTATAGGGACTCCAATAGAGATGCAGTAATAGCATCCTGCCCATATGATTGTTATGTGTATGAGAGATCTACCCATTAGCTAGATCTCTCTAAAGCCCAAAGATACCAGGGATATATCCATTATATCTAGGCATCATGTCAAGTCAGATGTGGCCTTGGGGTAGAGATGTAATAGGAGGTTGGGAAGGCAACTTCCTGACATTTTTGCCTTTTCTCATCTTAAAATATTTGATATCCTCCTTCTCAGAGTCAGAGCTAAAGAATGGGACAGGGTTAGCTGATGTCATAGGCTATGGACCTATAAGTATATGATCTAGAGATATTTCTGGATCATTAGGAGCAGGCAAAGTCCACTCCACTCACATTAACTCCTGACTATAAGTGTAGAAGTCAGATGTGAGACTAGGGATATCTAGTTTCAAAGGCTGCATGCCAAGCAAAAGAATATTTGCCTGAGTGTCAGATTTGTCCATGTGGATGTCACTGGATGAGAATGGCTTGGGGGCTGGAGTATTGATATGCCTCTACTTTTTGTGCTGAGGCTTCCCAAGTAGAACTGAAGAGTCTACATAAGATAATAGTAGTTAAGTGTTGGTAGCACTCAATATAGAAAGTATAGGCTGAGAGGGAGCTCTAGATGAGCTAGCCTGTGATAAAGAAGGAATGCAAGCTTTAGGTCTTGACAAGCTTGCTGGGGGCAAAGAAGTTAGAGGTGTAGGTGAGATCTGCACTGACAATATGGTATCAGAGTGAGTTCTCTTTTTAAAAGAGGACTTTGTGGTTGAAGATGATTTTGAGCTGGACTCTTTATAAGTCCTGCTCATAGTAGGGGCTGGGGCTATCATTGCTGATAATGTCCAAAGGAGGTTGACTATGTCATTCAACTGCCAGATGCAATTATCCATACTTGCAATTTGTGAATTATAGTAATAAATAATCTCAATGAGTTTGTCAAGGATCTGAGCAGTTGACTTGTTATATAGGTTAACTGAGTCAATAAGATGGTCACTTAGACCCACCTCACACAATCAAGCTGCTAGACAAGAGTGTTGCTCATTGTGCTGCTCTTACAGAATATCTTACTCAGTGGCATATCACTTGTCTTTACTTCTCAATGAGAAAGGCTGCAATGTTGTGGGTTATTGAGTGGTAGATTTACTCAACAGAGATGGAGGGTATAGTATTGAGAAGGGATGGAAGAATACTAGCTACAGTCTTAGCATCTAGTAAGGTGCTTGGGAGTATTATACATAGAGACTGTATAGCATAGGTTGGCTGGTACTAGGAGGAGATGGCCTAGGCCACATAGGTGGCATACCAGTTGTCATCATCATTAGTACTGTCAGTGAAGATAAAAGTGTGTGATGTTGATCACACAGGTTGAAATTTTAAGGTTTAGATTGAGATTGGGTCATCCCAGAGAGATCAAGAGTGGTGTCTATTTCCCGCCTCCTACTAGGACTCAAGATAGGTCCTATAGAGTAGGATATCAGTAGTACTGAGCTGTCTGAGCTGCTCAGTGAGATCAGATGGGACTGCTAGTTGTTTGAGTCATCTTTTAATGCATCTTAGTGTGACATAGTAGTAGAGGAGAGGGAGGAAAAAATGAGATGGAAATTATTGACCTAATTCTATATATGAGGCTGCTCAAGGTTAATTTTATTTTTAGAAATTTTATAGATTAGATCTTCATCATCCTTTTTTGGAAGGACAACTATGCTATCTCAAGAAATAGATGTTCTGCACACTATATAGCTCCAGATATCAATCTAGAGCTGAGAGGTCTGCACAATTATCAGCAAGTTCCCAAGTAGTATTGCTGAGGCTTTATTAAACCTTGAATTCAAGTTGGCCATCATCAAAATGGTGATGGCCAATAATTTTATTGACAAACCATTTATGTTCATTATCCAGACCAAAGTCATATAGCTCTAGCTAAGTTTGGTCTGGAAATGATGTATTGTCAGACTCATGGAATGGTCTGAGTAGGCTGACATAGAAAACTAGATGTATTCTTTAGTTTACCAAGGCTTGGAATAAGTCCAACTTGTAGTTGGATGTTTCTGGGTTACTCTCCATAACCTTATATGGCCCAATAAACTTTGGGCAGAGTTTTCTAGCTCTGTCTTTGGACATATTATGATTTTTTGTAGATAAGAAGACTAGACTATCTAATCTGATGTTGGGTTTGGCATCTTAGTACTTATTTGCTTGATAAGTTTGGAAAACTCGGACCTTGATGATGGCATCATATACTACTGCTATATTTAGCAGCACTGCCTCAGTGAATGCCTTCACTTCTCAATGGACAGTATCTGCCATCTGAGAATCTCAGATCATTGATAGTAGGTACTCATAGTTCAACTTGAAAGGAGCAAATTTGGTACTTGCAGAAATGCTTGAGTTGATAGCAAACTCGACTAGAGAGACTTTGTTGACCCAGTTTTTCTAGTTATATTGTACCATAGCTCAAAATATTTATCTAATATTTTGATTCATATATTCCACTTGGCCATCTGTTTGAGGATGGAATGATATGGACATCAATAGATTGGTGTCTAATAGCCTGTAAAGTTTCTTCCACCACATGAATGTGAACTTCAAGTCTTGATCACTTACTATCCAGCTTAGTAGGCTATATAGATATACAATGTTATGAATGTAGATATATGACAGCTCACTAGCTGTCATATTGGTGTGCACTAGTATTAGATACACCATGCTCATCATTTGGCACAGGACTATCCAAAGATAATTATAGTCTTTGGACTCAGGAAAAGGATCTATAAAGTCTATCCCAATTCTGTTCTATAGTTAAGTTGAAATTGGGAGTGAGTAGAGTTGTCCACTCAGTTTTGTTGTAGAGGTTTTAGTGTGGGCACAAGTCTTGTACATTTTGCAGTAGTTACAGCAATCTTTAACTAAAGATAGCCACTAATAGAACTGTCTAACATACTTGGCAGTTCTTTGCTCTCTAAAGTGCCCAACTATATTATGGGCCTTTGATATAACTGCAGTGATGAGTCATCTGTCATTAGAGATACAGACAACTTCTGTGTCATAGGAGATCTGTCTCAAGATCATTTCTTAATTATTAATAGAAAAGTCTTTATACTTCTCTAGATCTTTTTTGATGATGCACATAAGCATGTCATCTTTGTATCCAGTGATAATTTTGTCAGTAAAATTATCTATGTTTACTGAAAAAGTCTCAGTGGAGGTTGACATTCCTAATGATGAACTAAAGGTTTGCATTTTGGTTCTAGGCTTCTTATATTTCTTGTTAATGTTTTCTCCATTAACATTAACTATTTACTTTACAGCATACTCTTTAAGCTCTGCTGCTTCTAGTTCTTGCTGCTCATGCTTCTCTTGGAGGCATGAACTTTGACACTGAGTTACATTGACCACAGCAGCTACTTGGTCTTCAAATTGTAATTTAATTTCTGATCAATAATCTATGAACAAGTCATTCTCATTAGAGTCGATCCTATAGTTTACCTGCACATATTTACTAGGATGATATACCTCTCCAGATACATCACTTTCATAGTATCAAGACAGGCAATCAGCCACTTTGTTTTGTTCTCCTTGTATATAGGTAATATCAAAATCAAATCTTGATAAATAGTCAAGCCAATATTATTGTCTGCTCAATAAATTAGCTTGAGTTTTAAAAAACTCAAGAGCTTTGTGGTCTGTGATAACATAAAACCAGTATCCTACTAGCTTATCTTTTCACTTGAGAAGAGCCTCTAGTATAGCTAGAGTCTCGAGCTTATGCACAGCATAATTCTGCTATATAGCTGAAAATTTCTTTGATATAAACCTAGCTAGTCTACAATCCACCCAGCTGGGGCCTTGACCATACATGGCTCCAATACTGGTCTTGGAGGCATTGCAAATTATCTATATTAGTTCTCTCAATTTGGAGTTAATAGAATAAACTACTAGTATCTTTTCACAAGTTCATTTAATCATGTTGAAATATTTTTGATGTAAGGAACACTAGTGGAAGGGTGTCCCATTCTGTGTGATAGATATCAATGGTCTGGTATATGCTATTATATCAGCTAGGAAGTTGGACACATAATTTACAAGTCTAATAAACTTTTACACATTATTGTAGTTGCAAGAACTTCTCTAACTATAGATATGTTCAAGCTTGTTGTTATCTGGGTGAATACCTTGGTCATCAATAATATGACTAAGACAGTTGATCTTATCAGCATAAAGTTCAACTTTTGATTCTTTCATGTAGAGCTCATTTTTATAAAGATACTTAAATATGAGATATAAATGCTTCTTGTGTTCTTCAATTGTATCAGAATAGATGAAAATATCATCTAGGTATATATGAACATGTATTCTAATAGTATCTTGGAATATAACAGTCATTAGGCATTAGAATATAGCTAGAGCATTACAATCTCTTTACTGCATGATATTACTGACATATGTTCCTGATATAGTCATGAATGCTGTCTTGTGTATGTCTTCAAGCCTAATCCTGATCTGTTTGTAGATATCTGCTAGATCAATCTTCAATCTAAACTTAGCTCTTGCAATATCTTCTCTTATAACCTTCTAATCCAGGAGAGTGGTAATATCTTTGATGGTATTATCATTCTGTTGCTAACAATTAGTCACTGTTTGAAGGTGTCCATCTTTCTTAAAGATGCACATCAGGGGAGCAGCCTGTGATATAGATCATGGCTCTCACCCTCTAGCATTTATGTATCAGTTGAGTTTGGTGTAAAACTCATCTTGTAGTGAATAAAGACAATGCAGTAAATAATAAGTATACCACTTATTTTCATCAATCAGATAAATTTCACAATTGACTTCTTGAAATAGTAGTAATTGATCAGGGGTTTCCTGTATCATATCAGAGAATTCTGTCAACTACCTATGCTAAAGTTGAGGTAAATCTTCCTTCTTCAGGCCTCTATTCCTATTTAGAGGCTGAGTTGGTGACTCTTTTGGACATTTGTCTGGAGGCTTCTCTGGATATTTACTAGAAAGATTACTCTTCAGGTTCTTCCCCTCCAGATTTGCTTTAGAATCTGAAAATGATAATATATCATTCTCAATTTGAGGCTTAACATCTGTTATACTACAGATATAGTCCTATATAGCTTGCTCAGGGTATTGCTCTCAAGTGAACTCTATTGTTTCTATGATGTCATCCTCACTCAAGGACTTAAAGTGAGTCTGCACAGAGAATCTCTCAACTATGTCCCATATAAGACCCTGGCTAGCCATGACAGTGTTCCACTCATTGGGCATTCTAGAGTCATAGTAATAGTTGTGTATTCCAAACATGACTAGTGGATCATTGACCTTTCATCTAGGTCAATGTGAAAAAGTTGATGTCAGCTATAGTTCTTCCTCTCTTGATAAAGATGCAATAGTAGCCTTAGCACTGAGAAAGAAAGGCATCTTTTTCTCAAACTCCAATGCTGAAGTACTTACTTCAGTATTTTCTAAGATATGAGGACTACTCTGAGGCAAGTTGCTTGTCTCAGGTCTATTATTGTCCTTGTCAGAAATGTTCTCAATAGAAATGTTAGCATGTTTCTTATTTCCTGACTGTTTGGACCATTAGTTTGAATGCTTATCAGTCATTTGATGATGATAGATATGTGGGTCATCATCACCCACTAAGTCTTGGGTAGGGATTGGTGCACTATCTATGATGACATAGTCTCACTCAAAGTTCAGCATCACTGTGCTTTCACATAAAAGATGCATCTAAAATCATGTCATAGTAATCAAAATTTGCTATGTCTAAGTATGTAGAGTACAAGTTATCTTATACATTCAGATCATATCTCACTCCATATTTTACAAAGGAGTGGCTTCCAACTGTTTCCAGTTGGAGAGTGTGTTGATTGATGAGCTTATTTACTTTCATATTTGCTAGTTGCACAAATGCTGGTGACATTCTGGATATTGTACTTCCTGAGTCCCATAGTGTCAATACATCTAAGCTATTGACTGAAACTCAAGAAACAAGACATTGCTTGTCTTTAATGGGCAATTGTGGACAAAGAATTTTATTCTTATTCTTCTGTAAGGCTATGCAACATATTCTAACTGCACTTATACTACTTCCAAATGCCTCTGTCAGTGCATTGATTGATTCACTCTCATTGAATTGATCATCCAGAGTATCACTGTTGATACTATTATTGTTGTCAATATCTATTTCAATAGTTGGATCATTACCAACTTCTTTCTCATCATCCAAGATTTCTATAACTTTAATGTCTGACCCATAGTCAGACATCATCTCAATGACTGATGTGTTGCTAAGAACTGCTAGAAAATCCCAATTATTCCAATCAGACCTGTAATCTGACTCAATAACCTCTATCTCTACCAGATTATCACTTTATTCAGAAACAAATACTTTACTTATATAGTCAGCTTCTCCAATCTGAAAAGATTCTTCTCCAATGTTGGAAGCTGCCTCATGTTCTTCTTGTGATTTCAGTGAGTCTGGAACCTTGGTATATGCTACTCAGACATAAGAGATTTTCTTTGTTAGGCACATATTGGCAAAGTAGTTGCTATTGCAGATGTAGTATCTGACTACAGATCTAGATGTGTTTCTACTAGTCCTATCTAATGGTTTATTCCTACTTACAGATCTCAAATTATTCTTCAGCCTAAAGAGACCTAATAGTTTCCTATTATCATTATCTCCAAACTATATATTAGAAGGTCTAGAAAAACAAATCTCCTTTGAGAAGATTTTGTTTTTCCCATTAGCTATGTTTTGAGAAACAAAAGCTGAAGGCTTTTTGTCATTCTCTCTAGATAAAAATAGTCAAGTGTTCTTCATTAGCAGCTCAACAGATCACTTACCTGTAGTCAGTGCTCTCTGATAAAATATTGCAGTTTTCTACCTATTCTCATAGAATACTGCATATGACATGAAATCTTTCAATGAGTTGACCTCAGAGGTCAACCCATGGTTAAAAAGCAAATCAGTATGCATATTGTCAGATATTTCTTCCAGAAATATCTCAATCAACATATAGTCATTAGAGTACATAGTCATACACTGTACACTGTCCATTATGGCATTATAGTACTCTTTTATACCTATACAAGAGTCATATTAGACTCATTTCAGTCCTTCACAAGTATTGTGCATAACAGTGGGTAGAATGAAGTGGTCATATAGGGCACAGACTACTTTTTCAAAAGTCTAATCAAGCTTTGTTTGATTGACATTGATGATATGTTATGTAAACATAGTCTTAGCTTTGCTAGCTAAGTGATAAAATAATGTCAATCATCACAGACAGTCCCTGCCTTGGCCTAGACTACCCATGCCTTTCAAGACAAGGTTTATACAGATCATGGAGATGAAGTTCTCCAGATCATTGAATTTAGAACTCCCTTTATAAGACTCAATAGCCTTGTTACTTGAAAGTTTGTTGTTTGATAGCTTGAAGTCCATTGGAAAATCAAACAGTTGTAAGAGATACTCTCACACAATTGAGTAGAGTCTTTTGTGCATTAAGGAGTTATATACCTTGATCATGTTGGCTACCCCAGATGAAGCTACTTGAGCAGATGGTTCACTAATGAGAGAGTATCCCCATTTCTTCCTACTCAAGTTAGGATTGATGGGTGTAAATACAAGTAGATCAGATCTTGCTTGACTTTTAGCAGATGTGACTGGTAGAAGTCTGTCTACCAGTAATTGCTATGCTGGAGTGGCTGACCTATATATAGATGTCTTACCTTTTAAGTCAATAGCTTGAGCAGACTCAGAATCATACCTAGTCCACTGATATAGCTTAGTACTATCAAATTCAATCTCTTGGTCAGAGATTGACAAGCTTTCTTTTGTGTATATATTCTTATTATGCATGTGTTGATAATCCACTCTATCATCAAACTTATGTCTATACTCATGATGACAAGCTACATTGACATATGGGTTAAAAAACATTGGAGAGATTATGCAAGGTTGATTATTTTCCTTGTATGAGTCTATCCAAGTTATCAGTGTCTTTAAAGATGAATTTAGCAGAGTGCTTAGTAGTACTCTGCAGAAGATTATTAATAGGAGCAGAGGGATTAGATAGTCAGTCAGTCTTGCCATCATAAGGTGTAAGAGTGTTATTGATGATAGTAAGTATTCATTTCTGAGTGAGCAGTTAGTCACAATATTGTTCAGAAGATTCATCTTCTAAATGCTCTTAAAAGAGCTCTTTCAGTACTTTTCTGTCAAATGCCTCTTTTTTGGCTGTTGAATTTGAAGGTTCAACAGAAGGTACTCAAGCATGTGGAGTATCTTCTGCATAATTACTACTTTAGTTCTCAGTTGGTAACTCATCCTTGAATATAGGTTCAAGAGCTCCTAAGTTCTCTTGCAGTATGTAATTCAGTAAAAACTGAACTTTCTGTACTGTCAGTGCATACTCATGAAATCTATGAGTAGACATCCTACAGTATACCTCATTTATAGATATAAGTAGTCATAATTCAGAGATATAGTTCTCTCATATATTAAAATAAGAACTAATTAATTTTTGGAGGTTATGAATTACAGTAAATTCATATATAGACTAGTTCATCCTTTCTTCAGTCTCCATAGTCTCTCTGCAAATTTCTGCAGCAAGTTCTTTGGAATATGATACCAAATCCCCTCTTTTGTTAGCAGAGAGTTTATGTCTAGTGAATATGAAATCTATTTGCTTGTTTAGGCTATACTATCTATTGGCTAGTATAGCTGAATACTCTGAGAGAGTTATTATCTCAGCAAATGCAATCATGAGCCTACTGATCTTAGTGGCTTGCTCTGATAGTTGAGAAACATTGTTTCTCAAATTATATAGGATTGATAGACCAGCAATATTTGCCTATCCATCTTTATAATCAGATTTCTTGCTCTCAATAGCCCGATCTCCAAATCAGAGCTCATTGGTGGCTAGATTTTCAACTCATTGATCTCTCTCAAGAGGAATTGACTGTTGATGTATACTTGGACCAGCTGATAGCTAGTTAGCACTCTTTGACTTCTGAGAAGCTATGCTATCAACGATGCTTCTTTTTTATATATAACATGACATAGAAGTTTTACTGTGTATATATATAGTCTTATAGTTCAGGTAAACTAAAAAAATATAAAGCTGGGCTTTATAGTAGTTTGATCTTACTTTGTTCAGACTACAAATAGTTTAGACCCATTGGTATTAGAAGACTATATAGTACAAGTAGTGTAAGATCAGTTACTTATAAAGCAACTGATATAAGTACATATAGTCTTAGATTATATAATAATAATGGAGTATTTGTAAAATAATAATAAATATACAGGAATGATAATAGTAAGAGTGTGGTCTTTACAGTAAGATAAGCTCTCTCTATACCCAAGAGTGGATAGAGGAGCAGGTAATATGCCCTTGTCCCTCACAGCACTACCAGCATCTACAAGATACTAAAGTCAGACTAGTATAGCTTCTATCAGCAGCTAATGCCAGACTCCTCAGGGCCTAAAGGCCCCAAGAAACCCAGTGACTGCCAAAGAGTGGCCATACTGTTGTTATCCTTCAGAAAGGTATGTAAAGGAGAATACACAAGGATTCTCCTTATAAAAGTCTAACAGCTCCTTCCACATCTTGGAAAAACACTATAGTTCACTAAAGTCAGTATACTTAGTCAAAATGTGCTCATAGATTTGCAGATGTGCAGACTCACAAGGGCAGAAATAATCATCAGAGAGCTTAAACCAATATCTAAACTCCCCAATAAGTATATGCTTAAGAACTGCCCAGTATATACATATACAGAATGGAGAATCATATAAATGTTTTAGCCACATATTTCCAGAGAGGTAAGTGGGCATCATGCACTTGCCCCTCTCATCAGTAAAGTGTAAAAAATCTCTCCCAGAAAAGCTTATATGAGCAAACTATCTGGTCCACTCATTGCAACAGGTCTGAGCTTTGGCTATATAAAGATAATTAATAGTGGTAAAAGGACAAACCCCTACTAACTCCTGGGCAGCAGGGTCTATGGCATACTGATAGACTGTGTGATGTAATGGCCACTCCAAGAAAGAGCAGACTTATATAAATACAAAAATATAAAAGAGATCCTCCTCAAGCTACCCAGCAAGACAACAACAGACAAACAGAGTCTGAGCCTGCCTACTGCCAACTGATAGGTCCACTACCTGTCTAGCTGAGTCTGGGTGGTCAGTAAACAAAACAACATAATAAGCACCCTTCTGTGCATATACAGCAAAGACATCTATCTAAATAGCATAAAGCTCTGTATTAGAAGCTATAACCCTGCCAGTAGCTTAGTGGAATTGCCTCACAGGCACCCTGCCAGCCCAGACCCACACCACCAAAATAGCCTAGTATGCCCTGTTATAGCCTACTGATGCATCAGTGGCCATGACAATACAGTCATCAAGTATAAGGGCCCTATCAAGCTCTGCATTCAAAATATGCAGAATATTGACATCTTCCTTATGAGGAAAGAATTCAGTGACCTGAATATAGTCCAAGAACCAGTCTATAAGATGCTATCTAGGATGAGCCTCTAGTGTATCAGTGTCAAAGGTCTCTAGAGTGACTAGAATGCTAAGATATGAAAAAGTATCCACAACAGCAGAGCAGACCTTCTTAAGAGAGTGGCCTAGTCTGATAAAATGGTAACAATGAGGATTGATACCAGGAAATTCCTAAGTCCTCAGGAACTGCCTAGTAGAGTGGGTAGAAGATAGAGTGAGAATATGATATGCCACACATGACCTCAACTTCTTAAGATGTAAATACATGGGGATAAGGCCAGCAAGTGTCTCAACCTCACCAGACAGCAGGCCCTCCTTTCCCACGTACCATCACCATTGGTTTATTCTGATTTTGAAATACATTTTTTTATGCTATGTCTGACGATCCCAGTGGTAGTCAGCCTGGTCCTTCGCGTCTCTCCTGGGCCAGAAACGTTGGTTACAAGGAAGTTTTCACCACCGGCATGAGCGACACTCGGATGTCGTCACTCTCTATGCTTGCTCCTTCCGAGCCCAAATCCCCCACGCCTTCGACTCCTCAGCTGAGCAAGCATGCTTGCTGTAGGGCCTCTCAGGCAGGCCTTACTCCTCATGCACCGAGGGCTGCCCCTCGTGCTCCCATTCAGACTCCAGAGGGTACTCTTGCCCCCGCCTCTTACAAGATTCCCACTGGTGCTGAGCCGGGGTTG
Source organism: Leucoagaricus sp. SymC.cos (assembly GCA_001563735.1). Taxonomy (NCBI): domain Eukaryota; kingdom Fungi; phylum Basidiomycota; class Agaricomycetes; order Agaricales; family Agaricaceae; genus Leucoagaricus; species Leucoagaricus sp. SymC.cos. The sequence goes on from KQ962076.1 coordinate 443,792, forward strand.
GTGTTCACTCCCACTCCTGCTCCTTGTCCATCTCGCAGTCCTTCAGGGGTTCCCCCTAGCAAGAACATTCCCACCGCCGACAACTCCCACAATCTCGTGGGGGCTCTTAACGACATTTTGGCTGTGCTCAACTCATGGGGTGATAAGCCCTGGGCAGTTGGGGATGACAGAGCACCTATTGCTCTCAAGCTGGGTCAGCTTGTGAGTGGTTTCGTTTCCAAGGGGTGGTATGAGCTCCCTTTCTACTGTTCCAGTGGCACTGGCCCCTCCTCCAACTTGAAGGGGGTACTTGAGTCGCTTGTCCCCTGACCACCTCCAGGCCCCCAGATCTGTGGGTCAGCTGAGTCAGCTGATCCAGCACCTCCTTCTCCCCCTTCCACGTGTGCCCCTCCATCTGAGGCCACTGCTCGTTCTTCGGCCCCCTGCCCTCAAGCCCCTCCTAGGCCACTCAGATCTCTGAAGCACCCTGCACCCTCCCCGGCTCCTGCCCCCAAACAGTCATATGCCAACACTGTTCGTGATGTCACGGCCTTGGTCAACTTGGCCAAGACCATGCCCAATCTCCCATCTGATCACATCATTGTGATGCATCAGGCCTCCATTCTGCCCCTGCCTTCGCACAGGAAGCTCAAGACCACTGTCGCTGGGCCCTCCCGGTGTCAGATTCTCATTAAGACTGAGGTGGTTGTTTCTGCCTCAGTTTTTCCTTCCTTGGTTGGTGCAGCTAACCGTTCTAAAAAAAAAGACCTTTGGGTCGATTCTTGTGTCGCTGCTTACAGGAGGATCTCTCTCCTTACTTTATGGGTTGCATCGCCTGAGGAGATTTGGGTGGTCGCTACTGCTATCTATCAGCATTTGGGCCGTGAGGTTCAGGCTGCTCTCCCCACATCCCGGTCTTATCTTAAGATTGTGGATGTCCCCTACTTCCGCCCTGGGTCTAAGGACTTCATTGATGCGGGCTATGTCAGAGAGGTCATGAAGCGTTCTCACATGGCCTCCTCCTTTGTTCTCGCTAACTCTCCTCGGGTTATGCGAAACTCCCGGCATGCAGACTCGGCTACGGTCTGGTTCGATGTCATTGACTCCCAGTCGGACACTGTTGCTAGGCACCTGATTAACTCATCTTTCCAATTCGGTCTGGCCTCATGTCCTGTGTGGCCTGCCCAGTCTCATGCCGGTGTCCCTGTGTGCCAGCACTGCTGGCACTGGGGCCATTCTACCTGCGCTTGCAAGTCTCAGGCACCTCGTTGCCCGCAGTGTGCTGGCCCTCATTCTGAGGCCAACCATCGCTCTCTTGCTGGTTGTTGTCGTGGTAACCCCACGGCTAACCCCCCTGTGCCAGCTACTATGGAGGGAGCCCCATGCCCTCACACCGCCCGCTGTGTGAACTGTAGTGGGGATCACAGTGCAAGCGACCAAAGGTGCCCATACTGGCGGCACCGTTTTGACTGGGAGTGGTTGGCACAATGTGCTAATCGCAACTGGCAGGAGCGGATGGCTGCATCAGGTGTGATTTCTCGGAGGCAGGAGGAAGACCATTGGGATAGGGGAGCTTTCCGACGTCTGCATACCCATTGACCCCTTCTCTCTCGATTCCGTCTAGTAGTACCGTTCGGCTTTGGCTGGAGGGACAAAGCGTTTATGATTGGACTATATGTAGGCTTCTTCAGGTTTTCTGTTTTCTGACTTAGTTAGTATAGTACGGTCGCATGTATTTTATAACAGTTCCCAGGCATCTATAACCCGGGCACAGACTGCTATTGCACACCGCGTTATAAATTTTTGAGTTAAAAAATAAATAAAAATAAAAAAAAAACCTCACCAGACAGAGAGGTGCAGAAGGCATCTGTGATCCAGATAGCAGCTTGATGCTGCATCTTATTGAGAAAGGTAAGATGGACTTTATGGAGATGCAGCCTATGACACCAAAGATGAAAGCTATATGTGACAATAGATATAATACATGACCTGTAAAGCAAACACTTTTGCTTGGGAAAGAGACCTCTAAGCAAGTTACCCAGCATTCCCATGACATGTACTATAGAAATAGCCTTAGTTGAGTAATACTGCACATGCTCATGAAAGTTGAGTTGACAGTCAAAGTAAAAGCCCAAACACCCCCAAAAGGTCTTAGAGCAGAGACTATATAAGGGGCATATCCCAAGTTGATGGGTGGATTATCATCATTCTTACAATAAGAAAAGTGAAAGAGTTTAGACTTGCTGTGCTCAAGCATCAGTCCAAATACTACAAAGAGTTCAAATATAAACTCATAGGCCTGCTTGAGATGTATGAGATTATCAGCAAGCTTACAGACCTGGGCAATAAGAATACTATTATCAATATAAAAGAGAATATTGCACTCAAGGTGCAATGCCCACAGATTAAATAGCTTGATTACTAGAGCTAGATACAATGCAGAGAGGACAGGAGAAAGGGCAGAATCCTAACTGACACTCATATCTATGAAATAGTACTCAGAGAAAGACAAGTTCCAAAGATGCTTTATCCTCTGACCAACAAGATAAGAAGCAAAGAAATATCACATATTTGTGGGGAATCTTTGCCTTAACAGAATGGCCATAAGCATATCATAGTTCAAAGATGGGAAGAACTGAGCAATGTCAAAGGTGACAATACTTGTCTTGAGTCTTCTAGCCCATCTGGCCTTGACCAGATGAGTGAGAAATAAACTAACATCCTTAGTTAACCTCTGTTGAATACTGTCTAGCTGGTTAGAATAAAAGATACCATACTTGACACCATCAAACTGAAGATGCACAGAAAGCATCTTCTCAACAAGTTTCCTGATTGTATTAAGTAGTACAATAGGCCTAAATGACTTGGGCATTGAATACAAAGGCTTTCCTAGTTTGGAAATGATTATCAAGACAGACTCCTTAAAATGAGATGGCCAACACCTGACTTCAAGACAGACATTTGCCAGTTTAAGAAAGTTCCCCAAAATAATATTATCTGAGAGAACTCTCTTTAGATGGACCCACATAGCATGGTCCAGGCCAGGGAATAAATGTAAAAAGCATGTGTTAAGTGCTTTTCTCACTTCCAACCCCAAAAAGAGAACCTAGTCCTGTTTCTGCAGTAGGGCCAGCTCCTCTAAAACATGAGGATCACAAGGCTGTCCAGAGGCAGCATTGTAAGTCTTGTCAAGTACTCTTCAGAGAATGTCTATATCATGACATGACTCTCCCTGATATGAGATAGTCTCACACAGAGAAAGCTGGCAGAGGATAAACATGAGTTAACCTATTTAAATTTCAGGTCTTGATATATATGCTGATGTACCAATAGAGATTTTGCACACTTACTTACTTAGAAATAACAAGTATGTGTGGTATGAGACATAGAATAACTCACATTTGAAAGAAAATAAGAAGATCTTGATGGACTGACATTGATAACACCATATATCCAATATCTAATCTGATATAAAAATAACTTTATTGAAAAATATTTTTGCTGCTTCCAGAAACTTGTTTTTATTTAATTACATAGCCTTGTCAATTCTAAAATTCTTGGCAAGCAACAGGTGAGCTTGGAGCATTACTCTGATATCATGAAATTTTGGACATAGACAAATATTTGGTATAGTTTTATTTTTCTGACATTTTAACACACTGAATTTTGCTCTTATTGTTACATGCTGGTCAGTGATAGAGGGTTGGGTGACTATCAGAGTGAGAAAAGGGAATCTTTTGCTTTAACTTATGTGTTGCACTATTCTGCTGCTGCAGGTCCAAATTTCAGAGGTAGGAGAATGACAGAGATAGAGAAGATAGTCAGAGACTGGAGGAGATAACTCAAATGACAAGATTAACTTGATTATCAGACTGAAGAATACCAGCATGTAATCTACTATTAATATACTCAGAGATAGTAATCAAAGAGGAAGGCATTCAACAGAGAACTACATGATGTGTATGAACATGTGATGAAGAAAGGTGGAGAGTCAGTGGAGTAAAAGCATATGGACAAAATAAGAATAAAAATAAGTTATCAGTGATGATTGGCATTCATGGTGATGTTAAGCTGTAAGAATTATAGGCCAATCTCCAAGTCCTTATTGGCAACCTCCTTGATGCCTGGGGTCAAGTTGACCCAAGATAAATAATTACCAAGGTCAAGTTACGGTTAATGCATTATCTGGTCCATGATGTACCATGTTTTGGGCCTGCAGTTTTTTACACTACAGAATCATCTGAGTTATACAATCATGTCTTTCAGCTAGGTAGATGTGGTGTGCATTGAACATGAGTACAGAACAATGGAAGAGTGTAGCTATTCTCAGACAATATTCAAATGGGAACCACTGGCTCATTCAGTGATTCAAGGGAATTTTCGATTTCGATCCACGGTCGCAGTGGATCCTGGTTTGGAAGCGCCGGGCGGTGTTTGATCATTAGATTAGATAAGCAGGGTCACGGTCTCGCCACGACGCGACCTCGACGCGTTGTTCTCCACCTCCCATGGACTACACCCCCACCTCCACCCCAGGTCCTCGCCGCTCTCAGCGGGACAGAAAGACTGTAAAGCCTTTTGCATCAGGTACTCTTTACTTCATCCACAAAATGACTATAACAGTCTGATGCAACGGTTTAGGCGGATCAGCTTCTGTGAAACGAAAACATAAACAAGCTGAAACCGATGCGGAAGACGACGCGCCAGACATTGCTGCAGAGGGCGATGAAGGGGATCAAGATGTAGAATCCCAATCTGAGCCTGAGGAAAATGACGAAGGTTTTCAGGCGCCCAAGCAGAAGCGGAAACGTGCCAAGAATGCGGGATCCAAGACGAAAGGAGCACCACCAGCTAAGAGGCCTAGAACTGCTGAAGCTGAAGCCGAGAGGCATACGTCTGGTGGAGAAGAGGTTGATGCCTCGGAAGACGAAGATGAAGAGGGGACGAAAGCTTTGAAAGCTGGAAAGAAGGCTAAGGGATCGCCGAAAGTCAAGACTAAACGACCTCGCAAGCCCAAGGGAACGGCTGCTCCCATGAAGCAGAGTAAGCCTACTGGTAGGCGAGGCCGTCGAGTGAAGGAGAAGGGAGAGGGATATGACGTCGAGCAAATTGCAAAAGACACTAAAATCGCAACAGACAACACCCTCTTCAGTGCGCATCGTATCTCCTATTTGGTCCTTTGTGGTTGAACTTACGTTGTTTACAGACGCTCTTATTGACTCGACGGTGGCGCTCCAAGATGCAGTACAAGATTTCATCCGTTCTCTCCAAGAAACACCTGAAGCTGCTCAAGCAGAGCTTGTCAACCTCATCCTCCGTTGTTGTGGCTGCAACGACTCAGTTGATGCCAACCAGGCTGTTGACTACGACGGTGTCGTAGATGCCCTCGACAACTTTACCGAAATCCTCAAACAAGAGAACTCTCCAATTTACCCTCTCACATCCAAACTACCCGTATTCAAACCCTTCCGCGCATCCCTCTCCGAGTTTATCGATCGTTTAGTGTTGTCTACAGCCGACTTAGGGGTGTTGTACACCTCAGATTTCATGTCGACACTGCAAACGTGGGTTATTGCCATGTCGTCTTCTCAAATCCGAAGTTTTCGGCATACGGCAACAGTGCTGGCGTTGGAAGTGGAGACGTCGTTGTGTGATGCGGCTGCTGCTGTTGATAAGGAGGCCGAGGTTGTTAGTCGGCAACGTGAGGGCGAGAAGAAGAGGAAGGGATCGGGGAAGGGATCGAGTGCGAGGGATAAAGAGTTGGAGGCGAAGGCTAGGGAGATTAGAGAGAGACGAACAAAGTTGGCCGAGTATCTCAAGGAAACTGTTGATGGGTGAGTAGAACTACGTCTTATTGTTGGTCGTATCCTTATCCTTTCTCATAGTGTGTTTGTGCACCGGTACCGTGATTTGGATCCGAACATTCGCGCGGAGTGTGTTCGTTCCATTGGACAGTGGTTCAAGAAATACCCTGGACATTTCCTAAACGCCTCGTATCTTCGTTACGTTGGCTGGGTCCTTTCTGATGCCAACACGCACGTGCGACTGGAAGCGGTCAAGTCATTATCCTCGGTGTACAACCAAGATGACTATGTCGGTACCCTGACACATTTCACTGAACGTTTCAAACCGCGATTACTCGAAATGGCAACGAGTGATATCGAACTCTCTGTCCGTGTCGCTGTCATCCAAGTTCTCGAAGCTATCGACGCGCAATCTCTCCTCGAGGAAGAAGAACGAGAGAAACTATGTTTATTGGTATTCGACGAGGAAATGAAGGTACGGAAAGCAGTTGGAGGGTTCGTGAAACGCGTATGGAAGGAAAATGTAGAAGAACGTATCGTTCTCGGGAGGAAAGGGAAGGGAAGGAAGAAAGGGAAGGATATTCAAGAACAAGATGAAGAGCGGATTGGATTGAAAGCCTTAGTGGCTTTATTCGAAAAATGGGGTAAAGCACTTAGCGAGTTGGCAGGGGATGCAGGGGAAAGCGAAAATGGGGATGATATGTTGGTCAATGGTCAAGACGAGAACGAGTCAGTCGACGGTCCTTCTCGACGTGCGTCAAGAAGAAAAGAAGTTCTCGCACTTGTTGGAACGGATAAGAAGGGTCGAGTCATACTTGCTGTCGAAGCCCTTTGGGACGAAGTAGATGCGTTAAGAGATTGGGAGGGTGTTCTGGAAATGTTGTTGCTTGATCATTCATCGGGTCAGCAAAATGCAACCGGTGGTAGTAGGGTGAATGGGAAGGAGCCGACTCCACCGGAACAACGGGAGTTGGAACAGGAGCAGGAACAAGAGCAGGAGATGAATACGGTAAGCTCGGTCGTTGTAAAGGACTGTTGGAGGTTGGAGGAGGGAGAGGAGACAATCTTGTTGGAGATTTTGGTTACATGTGTTAGGCAGACTAAGGCGGATGCTGTTGGTGGTAAAAAGGTGCGTGTTCATTGTTGGGATTTGAAGTGTGTGCTTGTTCATTTGATTATTTCATAGGGCGAAGAGGAGACTGTGGTTAATGATATTACTCGAGAGTTGATCAAAGCACTTCCCCGGCTTTTCATCAAATACCAGACTGACCAGAACCGGATTGCTAATGTTTTGATAATACCGACTTTAATGAGCCTTGACCTTTACCTCGAGATGCGCATGATTTCGGTACGTATTCTCTTCACCTAAATCTCGAAGAAGAAACTGAAATATGTACCAGGCATACAACGCTCTCTGGGACGACATAATCAAACAATTCATGTCGCACACCTCCGTAACAGTCCTCAGCCACGCAATAACAACCATCAAATTTCTAATGGACGCAACATCCCTCTCCAACGCCAACAGCACCAAAATTCTTGAACTAGAAGATGAACTCGCTACTGCTTTAAGAGATACAATAGCGGGTAGAGATGAAATCGAAGTTGCGACATTGAAAGAGGATGAGGTGTTGGCACTTGGTGGGCATTGCTCGAGGGTTGGAGTGTTGTTTGGAATTAGGAATTTGACGGCGTGGATGGAAGAAGATGAGAGTGGGAAGCAGAGTTGTGCATGGGATATTGTTTGTGCTGTTGTTGAGAGGGGAAGGTTGGGGTATAAAGAGGAGGAAGGGGTGAGTTTTTTTGCGCATTTTTTTTCTTAGCTTTCTAATAAATTTCTGACCGTGATGATTCGATAGATGGTCGAGCAAGCATTACATGTGTTGACGTTGCATGTTATTTGGAAGAGTAAGGATTTAACGAGGGTACAACCTGGGAAGGAGTTTACGCCGGATGAGGAGAAGGTTAGAGATGTTGTGAAGCAGCAGAGAGATTCGCTTGTGGAGAAGTTGTTTGAGTTTGCGATTGGGACTCAGTCGAATACCGCGGAAGGTGTTAGACGGGCTGTAAGTTCGTATACTCTCTTCTTCACTCTCGAGCTGACCGTCCATGTACTTCGTAGGCATTCAAATATCTCCTTGATCTGCACATCCTCTTTGCTCCCACACAACTGGTTCCGGACTTGGAGTTTGGGAGTGTCGAAGAGGTGGATCCGATGTCGTTGAAGTTGGATGATGAGACGCAGTATAGATGTGCTGGTTATATTCAAGCTGAGATTGAGAGGTTTGCGGAGCTTCTGGAGGAGGATGCTGCGGCCGTTGGGCGTGCGGAGACACCGGAGAAGGGGGGGAGCGACGATGAGCATGCCAGTGGGGAGGATGAAGATGAGAATGGGCGGGAGAAGGAGAAGGAGAAGGAGAAGGAGAAGGAGAGGAAAAGTCAGAAGAAAGAAGGTTTGCATGCTTTTCATTGATTGTCTTATGTTCTAATTTTGATCAACCTTGCTTTTTCTCTAGTGGATACGGAATCACGATCATGGCTGGAAAGAGAATACCTCTTTATTGATGTTATCTCGACTTTCCTAAGAGCAATTCGCGCGGGAGCTATTTCGGTGAACCATGGATCGGTGTTGTTGGCGCATTATGGAAGGTTGGGTGTTGCGTTTGATACGTGTGTGAAGGTTGTGGTTGATGTTTTGAGAGAGGAGGGGTTGATGGGTGATAATGGTGATATTGTTGTTACTGTTGTTACCAAGGCTATTCAAGAGGTCAGCCCATCCATTCCACACATCTCTTAAAACTAACTCGACGGTTTTCTTTGACCGACAGGCGTTCTCACTCGTCATAGACGGATACGTCGAAGATGAATACAACGCGATTCAACTCACCAAACTCCTTTCAAGCTGCTACGTCATCCGAGGTGGCCAACTTGCGATCATCAAACGTCTCAAGCCCGAGTATATCGTGCAGATTCAAACGAATTTGATTGGCTGGATCGTGAAAAGAATCGCGGCATATCAGAGCAATAAGAATAAGAAGGGATTGAGGAGGGTGTTGCTATTTTTCAGGGTTTTGGCCCCGCTTTTGAGTTCGATTCAGAACCGGGATGCGTTGAAGATGTATGTTCTTTTCTTGCCTTGCTAATGGTTTTGGTTTGGTGTTGATGGAATTTCTTTTGACTGCAGAAAAGCACATTTGGATCAGGCTTTTGATCAAGCGAAGGTGGAAGTTTCGCCTACTTTGAAAGTTTGGGAGCCGCAGCGGCAGTATGAGAAGAGGTTGAATAATGTGATGAATAAAGATAAAGGTACGCCTCACTCATCCCCGCCAGAGAATAGATTTTGATTTTGGTGTGAATATTTTATAGCTGGAGAAGGTCGACGAAGAAAAGCTGATAGGGGAAATGTTAGCGCTGGTGAACTTACCAGTGCTGATGAAGAATCCGAAGTTGAAAAACTGGTTGATACCGATGGTGAGCAAGCAGCGGGGGGGACGAAGAAGTCGAGACCGAAACCGAGACTTAGACCCGTTGGACGTGGAACGAGACGGACACGCGCAAATCCGAATCCTGAGGAGGATGAGGAAGGCGTACAGGAGCAGGGTCTGCAGGAAGCGCAGGAAGACGGGAATGTGGTTGTGATGGAGGAGGAGGGTGGTGGTGGTGGTGGTGGTGATCAGGCTATAGTTACGCCTAGAGCGACCCGGACTCGATCTAGCCCTCAACAGAATGCAGAAGAGTCTGCTCCTAGTCCTAGTCCTGCTGCTGGTGGCGGTGCGGAGTCATTGGAGCCCGAGCCTGGACTTGGACCTGTTGCAACTGGTCAAGAGCCTTCAACACCAACTAGACCCGCTGAGGAGACCGAGGAACATGAGGAAGAGGAAACGGGTGCAGGAGAGACCATTGAGACGCCCAAAGCGAGTAAAACAAGAAAACGATCGAGGGAAGAGGAAGTGGAAGGGGAAGAGGGAGTGGAAGGGGAAGTTGGGCCTCAGGGTGAACCTCATGTTCAGAAATCGAGTACACCGGGGCATGATCGGCCCAGTACGCCTGTTGATGCTTTGAATATTCGGAGGAAACGGATACGAAGGTGACGGTCAATACCACGATGTTTTCTTTTTCTCTTTTGCTTCGGACACAGTGATTTCTCAACTCTTTTCCCTGTCATCTGCTTTTTCCTTTTTTCCCTCACGTGTCAAGACTGGCTGTGATAATGATGTACCCTCTCTCTCTCTCTCTCTCTGTCTCTGTCTCTCTCTCTGTGTCTGTTTTCTGATGATATTGTTATTGATTTTACTCTGGCTTGTCTTGTTGATGGATTGGATACGCGCACATCTGGTTTGTTATAGTGTACTGGACTGGTGTAAATGCTAGTTCTATTGCTTGATGGACCACTCGACGCCTTTGCAAGGCTGACAGTTATGACATTAGATGATGCAGATAACGAGGCACGGTGCCCGAGGTTCTGTATCGGGACTCCGGCAATATAAGGCGCTTGGTAATGGTAGATTGATGGGACTGAGTCTTTTTGTCAGTTTAAGTAAGCATCTGACCCTGATGTGAATGATCGTCGTTCCTTGAATAGCTTAGCCTCGCTTAGCCCTTATAAGGGAATCATGCGTGCTTTCAGCCGATCAGAAACTGATCGCGCAATCTAGGGAACGGCCGTTCCATCACTTGTTGATGGGGAGTTTCTCAGGCCTAATTCCCTAAAACGGATGGCAGGCGAGACTAGAATAGCAGAGTGTGATTAATTGTGGAGAGTGCAGAGGAGGGCGATGGTCACGGCGGTTTACGCGTACGTTGTTGTATATACTCCAATCCAAAATTGTAAAAGACTCAGCTTTTTCCCGAAAAAAAAGCGACTTCCATCTGAAATACGTTGGCAAGCTGCAGAGTGTGATTAATTGTGGAGAGTGCAGAGGGCGATGGTCACGGCGGTTTACGCGTACGTTGTTGTATATACTCCAATCCAAAATTGTAAAAGACTCAGCTTTTTCCCGAAAAAAAAGCGACTTCCATCTGAAATACGTTGGCCAGACTGCAACGGCATTACTTCATACATCGCCCTCATCGTCTCACGACCATGGCCGTAACTTCAAGCCCAGACCTTGGAGACTCAAGTCATATCATGATAATTCAATTCGATGATTGACACGAGTTCGGGCTTTGGTAAGCTCCTTACTCACTTTGTAACCTTCTACAATAGCGCTGACAAAGAAGATTAAAAAAAGACAGTGCGCCCACTTTTTTTTGGCTACGGATTGTTTAGCCGACAGACATTGTGTATGCCTTTGTATTGAGGTCCTCGAGGGTTGTGAGAAGGATTGCTAATCGTACACATGTTCAGGTAGGACTGGCTGGCCGAGGGAGGGACGAGGTAGGAAAGGATTGTATGCCTAGTACGGTTGCTTTGCGAGCGTGTTGGTACCAGTAGTTTGGGTTGGGCTTAGAGGAAGGTGTTTCTGGTATAAAAGTGTTCGTGGGAGTTGGACTGGGAGTGTATTATATTCGTTCTCTCGCTCACTTGTTTGCAAATCCTGATAACAATATGGTTCTCAAGCTCTACGGATTCCCTCAATCGACCACCGTCAAGATTGTGGCTATCGTTCTTTATGAGAAAAAGGTCCCTTTTGAGTACGTCGAGGTCGACGTCTTTGCCCGAGCCCACAAAGAGGCGGATTATCTTGAGAAACAACCGTTTGGTCAAATTCCCTGTATCGTCAGTGTCATTTGTTTCCTCGAAGTCGATAGTCAGGCTAAGCTGATGATTCCAGGACGACAATGGCTTCATCTTGTATGAGAGCCGTGCCATTGGCCGCTATCTTGTCGAAAACTATCCCGAGCATGGAGACCAGCTCATCCCTTCCGATCCCAAGAAGCGGGCTCTGTTCGAGCAGGCCGTCTCTTCTGAGGCATCCAACTTTGACCGTTTTGCTACTCCCCTTGTCATTGAGCTCCTCTTCAAGAAGTTTGTGCTGAGCCCGTTTTAGGGGTGTTGGATATGTGCTCATTAACAAATTGCTCAGGAACGGCGAAACTGATCTCGCAAAAGTGGAGGATTTGAAGAATAACCTCAGTCAAAAACTTGATGTGTATGATAAGATCCTTTCGAAGCAGAAATATCTTGCCGGCGATGTGGGTATTATCTCTGTGCCCAATCTTTTGTCGATGTTGATGGTGTTTGTCTTCTGTAGAGCGTTACCTTGGCGGACCTTTTCCACCTCCCTGGCGGACAGCTCATGATCAAGGCTGGACTGACGCTTATCGAGGATAGGCCCAATGTCGCGAGGTGGTTCAACGAGATTTCTAGTCGTGAGTCTTGGCAGATGGTTAAGGATGGAGTTGGACCCTGCAAGTTCTGATTCGGAGAAGAGTAAAATTTGCTTCGTGTGTAAGGTGGTAGAACGCTGCTCAGGTAGTGACTTCAAATGATGATCCCTGTTTTTCTTGACATAGTCGTTCCTGGGCCTCCGATTTCGTTGTGCCTACAATGACATCATCCGAAAATCATGAAACATTATTGCCAAGAATGGTAAGCTACAAGGCGGGACATGACAACACGAGCCAGGTTACATCTTCATCACCTCCATCTTATTTGCTGCCTCTGCGAGATCGAGTACACCGCAACATCAACGGTCTACCGCTTGATTACATCACGAAATCGTTAAGCGCCAAGTGAGTGTATCTATTGTCAGATCTAGCTGCAAGTACGTATGATATATACAACCGTACCTGGGTATTGCAATATAATCCTCGTCTGGAGCACATCTGGCGCCTAACATTTTCGTGGTGTATCCACCGCATTCAACTTTCATTCAGCCAACCGCCTCTCTCAGAATAGAATCTTCTCGAAACTAGCTTCCAACAGGGACTTGTGTCAGCCACCAGCGGGCTATCAGTTAATCTACCAACGGGTTCCAGCACCACTGCTACAGCAGACGTCCATGTATCTCCATTGACAATTTCTCCGCCATCGCTTAAAAGTTTCGTGTTTCCACATATCCTAGAAGGGTAGGCCATCGCGAGGAATATGTCAATCTCGAGGGGCCAAGGCAGCAAGACGATACTAAAGTTTGGAGTTGGTGAGAAAGACAAGGAACGTGAAGTTAAGTTGGATGCAATTGATACTGCCCGCGTGAAGGGGCTGAAGAAGAATGGGAATGGACGAACCAGGAACATTTGGCACGGAACGGCGATTAAGCCACAGCCTTGTGCTTCATGATATTCCATAATTTATGTCTACGTTACTTTTCAAGTACAGAACTATATGATCCTGGACCAGGTTTTGTATCGATTGAGTTGGGGACAGAGCCAGCACTTCAGCGCCACTCAACGCTTCGGTGAGTTGCACCAGCGAATCAGGTTTGATTATGTAATACCATTTGTCAAGTTTTGCCGTTCCGGTACCGTCATACGCCAACCCAACTTGTTCTTGTCGAAGATGTCCACCACTGCCGTCGCAGCCCCCTCACGGGGTGCGATCCTTCACCTATACGCTGCTATGCTTCGCACATCCCGCTCCTTCTCCTCGTACAATTTCCGGCAGTATTTCGTTCGCAAAACTAAAGATACATTCCGGAATATACAAGTAAGAGCACACCCCACTCCTTCAAACAATCCTTGAACTCATACACGTATTTCAGGCTGAAGAAGACCCTCAAAGGCTTCATACAATGTACGCTGATGCCGTTAAGGACCTTAATGTCCTCCGAAGGAGCGCGATCGTCAACCAATTATATGGAGGATGGAGGCTCGCCGTCGAGGTTGAGAAGAGATCGGAGGAGGTCAAAGAGCGAGGGGACACATAACTTCGCTTGACTCCTCGATCTCATACCGATATATCTGGTTTGGATACGAGGGGAAGTCTGAGGGAAGTCCGTTCGAGATGAGAACTACCTTTGTTCGGCAGCCGTCAGGTGTGCGCACGCCGACTTGAGTTTTTAATTTCATGGTCGCCATGTGCCTGCTTCTGAACACCCATTTGTAATAGCTAAAATCGTGTCCTATGGTCTATGAACATTAGAGAACTTTGAAAACTCCGAGCTTTCCAGCGCGATCCACCAACGGGCACTTGTCTACCTTAATTTCAGTCCAGCACTGCTCACCTTATTCCCTACCTCAAACGCTGCTTGGGAACAAAGTGATACTCCGTCCCGTGAATTGGTATTGAACGTAGAGGGCCTTAGCCCTAGCTCTTGACGGCAGAAAGGAGTCGGTGAAGAGCTAGATGGCCGAAGGCTCCCTACATCAACCCCGAGTTGCCCTGACGCTAAAGCTGACGGTGAAGGCGTTCCAGACGTTGAAGGTAAAATTTTCTCTACTTTTTAACCTCTCTTATCCGTTGATGTGAGTGATCGTTAATAGAAGCTCACATTGATTGGACGTCTCTTGGTCAGTTTGTCCTGCTCGATAACTCCAGCCACTCAAGAAACGGCTTCGTCCGCAACAGTTGATGACACTCTGTCCCCCAATGGTATATTTCAAAGTGCCCATAACCTGATGTTCAACGATACAACTGTGGCGAACCAGCCTGGGTTTACCCAGTTTATCCCGGAATCGCCAGAGAACTCCATCTGAGGACGTGTATTCACTGTTCACCTCACCCAGGTCTCAGAGGAATGGCGGATGCAAGCTGCTTTATGTTTGGTCTGGATTCTTGGGCTCTGTCGCGCGGTAAATTCTGTCATCAATCTGTCGCTGAATGTTGAGCTTGAGGTCGCAGCCGGTCTTTCTTGGAACCACTCTGTTCTTCTCCCGGTCACTTCGACATGACCAAACCCCCTGGTCTGGAAAAGCAACTCCGACCAACCAGCCGTCGCAGCCATCGTATCTTTCCTATGTGGTGAAGTGGACGGGGAAAGATTCCTCAAAGTCCTACCCGAACACGCGAGCAGTTGAAATGCCTTTCGCACGATCTCTTGTCGTGCAAGTCTCGATTCTCGAGAGCTTTGAACTGGTGGATCAGAGAGAGGTTCCCTGAAATACTGGATGATTTCTCCTTATTTTCGTTTGATCAGTTAAACGTAAACTCAAGTGATAAATTTCTTTCGACACGAGTATTATTTCGAATGTTCGAAGCTATCCGACCTTACTGGTGCTTAAAATACGATACTATCGTATAGAGTTACATAGCAAACGGGTTCGAAAAGCGGGCTGTGATTGAGAAACTAGCTTTCATAGATTCCACCTCAGTAAATACCTTCATATCGACACGTTATGGCATACATCTAGCAGATTGGGACTCTGATGTATCATGGACTGAACGTCTGGGTCAGGATGACTAAACCACTTTCAATCGGAAAAAAGGATAATCTGGTATTACACAATAATCTCATACCTTGTGCATTTCTTGTGGGCTCCGCGGAAACCGAGATACCTGCGGTCATCCTCGACATCCTCGACGAGTCTCATGTATATCATCAGGTACCTTCAGGCTGTTTACAACTCCGGCGTAAATGGGCCGTATCCCCAAATAGGAATTACACCATAAATAGTGCTTTTCTGTGTTCAATACTGCCGTTTTAGTTATCGTGAGTCGATCACTTCTGAATATGTGCGAGACGACTCGATCAGACATTGTGTCATATGCTGAAGGGTTTAAGCGTCCTTTCCTCAAATATCCCTGTGCTATTCTACTCAGTACCTACTGCAACTTGGCACCCCATCATGAAGGGAACAATGCGCAAATTTCTATCGAGTTTTCAAGTTCGATTAAATGCTACAC
>KQ962076.1:459334-471518 GCA_001563735.1 Leucoagaricus sp. SymC.cos
AAGCCTCTGGACGCATAGACGAAACAGGTGCGCTTGTCCTAATCACAGCGGCCAAATTGTACCGAATCAGAGACTTGTAGTATCCGATTTATCGGCTCAGACCAACAGTGTACTCGACGACGCACAACACCTTGTCGTGCATAGCCAAACGGTAGCGGAGACGCAGTATATTCGTTTGATCAACCCGAATACGCAAGGTTAGCTTCTACTCTTCCTCATATCCTCCCTCCTGGGCCGCTAATACTTGCCTCGTATGAAAGTCCTCAAAAAGCTCGAAAAATGTGCCATTCCCGGAGCAGAATTCGATTCTTCCGCTCGAAAACCTCCTCCACGATGCTACCTCGGAACTCGCGTCGAGATTATGAGTGACGTGAACGAATGGCTACATCAGCCGAATGCGGAGAAGAAGCTTTTGTGGCTGTGCGGACCAGCAGGCGTAGGAAAATCGGCCATCATGCAATCAATTGCAGAGGAATATGCCGACACACAATGCCTCGGGGCTACACTCTTCTTCTCCAAAGTATCCGGACGTGACGAACCATGGGCTGTTTGGCCGACAGTTGCGTTCCAGCTTGCTGTCAAGGAGAAAACCTACCGCGCGTATCTTCATAGCGAAATGAATGCCAATCCGAGGCTGTTGAAGGAGGGGTTACGAGAGCAATTCAGAAAGTTGATCGTTGAGCCATTCGGTCAAAAGCAGGTGATTAGACCGTCAAGGTCATTGTTAATTCTACTAGACGGTCTCGACGAATGTCGCGTGGAAGATCCGCAAGGGGAGATCGTTCACCTCATTGCCGAATTTATCAGGGACTACCCCGCAGCACCATTGGTTTGGATAATCGCCAGTCGCCCCGAACAGCATCTCAAACTCGCTTTCGAGCGTGACGAGTTTCAAAAACACCTGTGGCATCTTATTGTTCCTGTAGACTCGAGCACTGGTTGCAGAGATGTTGAGCGATATCTTCGAAGCGAGTTCAGCGGAATTCAAAGGGGGTATCCATCCGCTCTCCCCACCGTGCTGCAATGGCCAAAGGAAGCCGATCTGTGTTCTCTGGTGGCTGCCTCGTCTGGTTTGTTCATGTTCGCGACTGCGATCATTCGATTCATCGACGATCCATTCATAGGGAATCCAATGTCCCAGCTCGACCTTATACTCTCGATCATAGAGAGAAAATTGCCCTCTGTTTTGCAACAAAGCAACCCTCTCAGTCTTTTGCATGCCTTATATTTTCAAATACTGAAGCTAATCCCTTGGTCGAGTTATCCCGTAACCAGGAGGATCCTTGGTTTCTTGCTTCTCGAGCGCGGCTACGGAGCTTGGAGACCGAAAGCGACATCTTTCTGGGCGTTATGCAACGTTCTAGGGATTGAGCAGAACGTTGCATATGGCGCTCTTCACATGTTATATTCGGTCCTTGACATTCCAGATCCTGACCGTGCATTCTCGACGTCTATCCGAATTTTGCACGTTTCTTTCTTAGAATTTCTAGAGGAGCCTCTTTTCTCCGGACGGTTCTGTATTCAAGAGAAAGAAACACTTGGAGACTTATGGCAATGTCAGCTGCGAATATTACAGCAGGTTAATCTTTCAGGTGCGTGCCAATGAACGGCATTTATCACTTTAAAGTGCGAATGCTCATTGAAGCAAATCAGTAGATTATCCGCTCCCTCAACCTGCGAACGTCTCTCTAGCGTGGCCCTCGTTGCATGAGCTCCATAATAAGTCGCATCGTAATCAACTGTGGATGCGAGCTAGGGTCACATTCTGGGATGCTACTTTTCGCGCTTTTGGACAGGGTGAACCTACGGGCCCGTTCGTTGAGGCCGTTGGGCGAATGAACCTTTACAAGTTCGCTGATGGATACGAGTTACCTGAAACTCGTAGACTTCCTCAAATATTTGACTGGTTTTCGAGCTATGTGAGTCTTCCGCTCTGTCCTGAATGCCCTCGATCGCTACTAACATTTGTGTTTAGCTCGGAGGCGATCTTGAAAGGGCGGGGCTTTTGATGCCAATTGACGTTCGAAATTCGTCTTTTGACTGGATTCAAAGGAGTATGGTGTCCTTCAAGATTGAGTATCACGACCCCCACCCGACTATTAAGGAGGCATTCACGGATTCGGTGCCAGTACGCCCTCTCGGCTTGTATTTGGAACATTTGACTGACGAGACATTCAGAGTGCTATCGACGAGTTAAATCCCGGCCTCAAACTAATACGACATCCTATTTCAGACCTTCTGAGCGATCTGTCCAAGCACGCTTTCCATATTGACCGTGCTATCGTAGTTGGGTCGGAGAGGAGTGGTAGGTCGGCTATTCTAGTGGATTCTAATCATGAACGATGCAAGATTTTCTACTTGATCCCATATGTTCGACCTATAATGTAATTTGCGAGATACATTTTGGTTACTGTAATTCGAATGACTACCTACCTTATAACTTGGACATGAATTATGACTTTTTACTCGACTCGGCTTGATCACTCTTTGACGAACCCCATCCAAACCACCTTGTCCACGAGCTATTCGTTTTTGTACTTGGAGCTTCTGCGGCCTTCTGTGCTACGTTAGGCTCGTCAACGCTCGCGGATCCTCCAGATATTTTAGCACCCTTGAGGAGGTGAGCAGCGGCTTGTTCCTCTTCATGTGTCATCTCTGCATTTCGAAGTCTTTCCTCGAATTCGGCTTTCTCCTTGCCCTTCTTCTGCTCCCTTCTCAGTTCCGTTGTGGCTTCGTTCCGTGGCAAGTCATCAGATACATCTGTGTGAAAGCTTCAGGCTGTGTTTTGGGAGATGGAGGAAGGGGAATCGCTCTCAGAACTGAGAAACGAGGGAACAAGATCAAAGGATGAAGAAACGTACCACTTTCAGCCAGCTGCTTTTGCTTACGGTTCTTTAGTGCCATGGATCCCGCGACGAGAGCAACGAGCGTGAGGCCTTGGAGTCCGACTCGGGCACGAAGCCAATATTGCATGTCTTTAGATTTGCCGGCTTTCATTTTGACTGCAGACATGATAAGGGCACCTGTTGTGGCTACACAGCCTGTTACGCAGCGAAAAATAATGTAAGGAGACATGTGCGTGAAGAAAGGAGGTTTACTCACCAATAGGTACCCAAGGGTTTTCGTTGAACTTCCTCTTGAATTTCTCTGACCATGTTTCGTAGCCGTAGTCTATTTTGTCTGCCATTCCGATAGAGGGCCAAAGGAGTGGTTAAGGACGTGGTCCGAGTTTTTACTGGATGTTTGAGGCCAGTAGTAGCAGAGACTAATCAGAAATCGCTGTTATGTTTTCGGAATGCTTTGCCAAGTGCTGGATTCGTTATTGGGGTCGGATCAATGCGGTGAAACAAGCTGAAGTTAGAAAACAAGCTTGTGAGAGGTCGATACTTCGTCAAAAGCTGATTACTCTCTTACACGAGTTAAGAAACCCCGTGACGGTAAGGAGGGAAGAAGGAACAGAGGAGAACTTGGCTGCGATTCGGTGAGAACATGACGCGCCTTCAGAGAAGGGTTGATCAGCTTTCTTCTTTAGGAAATATCACATAAGCACTAATTTGTCCCTCCCGTTCAGTGCAGTTCTTTGTCCATTTCAGTTCTCTAGTTTCTCTTCTAACCTCTCCACGTACCTCAGTTTTCTTCAGCTTCCGGGGACATAATTCCTTTTTACTCGTTCTCCATTTCTCTTATACCCTTTGTCGATCGTTCACACCAACAACAGCGAGAGCACAGCAACGCAGTCATATTCAGCCTAATCATGTCACTCGAGCCGCTCTCACTCAAGATTGAGTTCAGTGGAGGATTGGAACTTCTGTTCTCTAACCAACGTTCTCACAATATTACGATACCTCGAACTGTACGCAGAGACAACTCCACTTCTTTGCTACCTTTGGAGGACGGTATCGAAACCAAACCTGCCGACATCACCTACCTCATCCACTATCTTCGTGATCATTTACTCAAGGAGCGACCAGAGCTATTTATTGAAAACCAGACCGTGTAAGCTATGACTTGATATACGTTGAGCTCGATTTTTGATGCCTTCACAGCCGTCCAGGCATTCTTGTCCTCGTCAACGACACTGATTGGGAATTGGAGGGAGAGGGAGATTACGAGCTCAAGAGCGGAGATGAGATTGTATTCATATCGACGTTACACGGTGGTTAGGATGGTGTTTCGATTGTTTTGTTTTGTCGGAATGACTCAATTGAGTGAGTTTTCTCCCGAGCCGGATTCTCTCTGCTTGTTTTGAATCGGCTGAATAGCGCCAGAAAACTGTATTTGTAGCAGCACTCCTCGACTTAATAGGAAACAAGGAATTTTCGATTGTCACATCCTTCTCTGATCAACAACATCGCTATCCGACCAACTTTTGAGTCTTCCCCACTACATCAGCGCTTCTGTCCCGGCTGCTGCCCCCTTGCTCAGCCTTACGCGGGCACATAGTGTAGTTGGTTATCGCGTCCGCTTTGCATTCTTGTGAATTGCGGAAGGTGCTGGGTTCAATTCCCAGTGTGTCCATTTTTGTGTGTGTCGGCAACTTTTTAGAAAGCCGTCCGTTGACAGTGACGTCATTTCTCCTCCATGAGAAACGACGTTCCAAGTTAGCTGGATCGTTGCCCTTCTCCCTCTTCCACAGCCATGGAGTCACTTCCAATTGACGTGAACAATCCAGCTGTTAGAGATTATCTGTCTCTAACGAGGTATGTGTTTTATGGGACATCCGCTGCTCCCTGATACTCATGCCATTTTGTAGACTGCAAGTTCTGACACCTCTTTCTCTCGTTATCAACATCGCATCCGTCCTTATATGCTCCGTCATGGTTAACCCATCTATTGGTGCGCAAATTTTGATTTTGTGCATCCTCTTCACTTACTTCACATCACAGGCGGCGTATCTCGTTCGAGGCCGACGGCCATCTCACCCAATGCATACTCGATTGGAATCTATATTCTTGTGCTCTATGTCATGCAGATTGGTTACTGCGTGCTCCTAGTACTTGCTTCGAAACCTGAGACGAAGAAAGCATTGATCAAGGCTGTCGGGCTCTCACTTGTCCTGTCCAATTTCATCATGGCCGCTTGGGCCATTACTTGGGTCAGCCTAATTCTTTCGTACATTGCGGCCGACTAACGTATGCTTTACTAGGTGATGCAATGGTTCTTGGTTTCAACCATTCTGCAAGGAATATTGCTTCTCCTTCTCCTTTACTCCAACATCGCTCTGTTGGTCTACCACCCACCTGTCTCGTCGCGGCCTTTCGATACTGCTCTTATTCATGCCCCGCTTCGATTTTTCTTCATCCTTCCATTCTCGCTTCTCTTTCCGTTATGTCTCTTGTAAGTCTATTTCAACGCAGGTACACTAACATTTACTCAACTTATGGCCTAGCATCACCCTCGGTTTCGTTCACGAACCTAATCTTTCGGGCTCGGATCCCAGCTACAAAGCATGGCATGTCTGGCCCGTCTTTGGCGTTGTACTTGGGACAAATCTAGTTGGTCTAATTGTTGTGATACTTCGTCGTGATATCGTCTGGACCATCGCGGCAACGTGGATTTGCATCAGTATCTGGAGCTTGAGACCGAAGCCAGCTCCCGTCTACGTGGGTTACTTCAAGTTCATCTAAACCTCATAGCCTGGCACGCTGATTGGGATTCGCAATTTCATAGATCACCGTTCTTACCTGCACAGTCTTGCATCCACTTGCCTTGTTTTGTTCAGAATTATTCCATAGGCTTCGCAAGAGGCGACGTGTTTTGTTGGAGGGAGATGACTCAGAGCATCCTGGATTGTATAGGCATCAGACGGAGCAGGAGAGACGGAGGCGGGAGAGTGAGCGCGCGCCAAGGGAGATTAATGAGGATAATATTTGGAGCTGAGCCCTTGAGCTTGATGCAAAGAATAGCGTCGATCACCTTCAGTCTGTATGAGTCTCAATATCATTTCGTCCTTTTCGAGTTCATCGCTCAGGTTCAAGTTATTGATGCAATATTGAAAGGACTGAAGATTCAATTTCTCCTTCGGCTACATATCATCAACGACACTACAATGTACTGCGATGCAAGCTGCTACCTCTTCTCAATCAGCGTATTCTGTAATCGCATCGGCAAAAGCAGCGCCAATTTCATTCCGTGTCTTCTGTACTTCATCCAAGACTTCAGACTGCAAGAAGAGGATCAGTGACCTATCCAAGGGTCAGCGTAGAATGATTTACAGGAGTGATCTCAATCAAGGCGTCTCCCAAGGCCGTGTTGCTGGCGTTCAGGTCATTGAGATCTTTTCGGACGAGGTCGCTCACACCTCCAGCAGGAAGTGCATCAAATGCCGGCTTCTTGGCGACAATGTCGGTCAATGTGGAATTAATGTTTGCCTGTAAGTCTCGGACAGCGGCTAAGACCTCGTTCGCAGCGTCAACGGAGATTGGTGTGTCCACGTTCTTGGACATTGGTCAGTACTAAATCAGGCAACGAAATAGAGTGTGGAGTTACAGCAGCATCCGGCGTAGTGGCGTCGATGGCGTTCTTGACGGCTGTAGAGTCGTCGTTGATCGCCAATGCTTCCTTGAGGGTGCCTCCACTATCAGGGAAGCTGTTGATAGCACCGTCTAGGGCAACGAGATTCCTCTTGAGTGCTGCTAGGTCGTGCAAAATGTCCGGGACCGTAGACGTGTATGCGTACGCGAAAAGAGATGCAAAAAGTAAAGGCTTCAACTGCATAGCTCCGAGCTTTCGCTGGGTCGAAGTTGAAACCCTAGAAGTTTTTCTAATGGGTTACATAGGCAGGTAATGAGCATTGGGACTCTTTTATGCTATAGCGAAAGCTCCACTTCCTGAGAAAATTGTGGCAACGTTCTACTCGGCTTTTAGATATTTGAAAAACGGCAAGGTCACTCAGTAATGTGTACAAAAAAGGCATAGGAACTCAATCAGATAAAATTGAGTGAATATTGATTGTTCTACGGGTTCTGCGAGATAAATACACACCCTCCTCGGCCACCAAACACGTTGAGCGTCCTTCAGATGACTAGTACGTTATTGACTCGTATTTTCAATGCCATGAAGAGAAGGAGTCCTGTGCGAAATTCTCGTTGTCTGTGATTTAGGTGAATGAGAACATTTTGAGCGCCCGAAAACAGTGAACGAAGATATATTATTATTCTCAAGATTAATCGACAATACAGGAGAAAAGGGGTTCTTCATTAAGAACTTCATGATCCTCAAATTAATCAAGGGTTTTCCCAGTGGACACTCGGAATGCCAAGATATCGCTGATCGCAAGCAGGGAGAGACTGATGGAGCGTGAATTTGAATACGGCCGTCACTAAACCGCGTAGCAAGAGCGCGCGTTGATCGTTGGTCTGGTTAGATGGTACTTGGATTGAAATTTTGAAAATTGATGGGGATAATTGCAAAGTGTTGGAAGTCAAATCATTCGTCTGAAGTATTATACTCTACAGACTCGTCTACTGATGTTCAGGGGCCTGTGATGTAATCTTCGAGAATGAACTCAAGAGGCCTGATGTCAGACGAAATTTAGTCATGTTTCAGGAAGAGAATCTTACTGATGCAAACGCACCATTTCACCAATTGTGTATGCCGCCGAGACCGTGTGCGAGGAGATTTCCTGCTTCTATGAAGCAAAATTTTGGAGCACTATTGCTTTTAACGGCTTGAAAGAACTCACATATGGAAGGATGGATAAACCCGCCCGGGCCGTTCTCGTATGTCAGTAAGAGGAGGCAGTGAGGTGAAGAAGGAAAACCGACGTACCACTCTAAGCCCTTCAACATCATAAACTCTCAGTCACTCAAGGACCCTGGAATATCCCATATATAGGCTGCATCCTCCATTCCGGACAGATTTTGGGGGGTCGAAAAAACCTTTTCGAACCACAACAACAAGAAACGCACAAATCCGTGGTCGAAAGGCGTGGGAAATCTTTGCGGTATGGACAGAAATACCAATTTTTGGGATCCAGCCTCTGTTAGGATATTCCAGGGTCCTGTCACTCATCCACTACACCTCCATCCTCTCTCGACATCATCACAGCCGTTCCAAGAGGGTGATAAATCGTTCTAACATAATCCCTCAAATGGGTTTCGAGGATATCTGTCAATTGAGCTCTCGTAACCGAGACAGGCTTCAAAGCCTCTTTAAGTCAAGTTCGGATAACTTGGAAGGAGGGACCCAATTTTTGATGGCGCTTTTCAGTGGCTCTGTTTCGGTGAGATGGAGGATGAATTCCATTCCTTGGGAGGGGAAGCTGGCGATCCATGGGGTAAGAAAGGACGTTTAGGCCGATTTCGGGATATGATGGCCCTTGTTCGGATGATTGAGGGGAAGACGTATGGTGTACAGTTCCGCGGGAGAACGGATGCATGAGGGACACTGTGAGCGTGAGGTAGCGTTTCTCTGAGCTTGTATTGGAGGTTAGGCTGTTGGTGGGAACTTGATGTCCTGGAAAGCTGATTATTCTGCGATGGTCGCAAACTAGTTCACTGACAGGCTAAGGAAAGATCTAGAGGAAGCCTTATTCTATTTGAGCTTGGTTTGGATCAGATAACCAATTGGCTTGTAATTGTCATTGTTTCTCGTAGCCGCGTTTTGAGGATGGAGAGAATCGTAGTTTGTTGATGTATCTGCGTGTTTGAGATTCGAGTTGAGATGTGAGCGTGCCATGTGGGGCTCCAGTGATATTCGTCAAATGCTGCAGCGACAGAAATGCAAACCCCCCAAAGGTATACTTGCAAGCAAATTTTCCTTCTTATCACTATCGCAACCGTCGATTCAATAACTCTTCTTGATTTTAAACACAACATGCTTACAATAGCTCCTGGTGTCGTTGTAGCTCCGCCGGCTCGAAAGGAACGTCAGTCGTGAGATATTTGGAGTCCACTTCGAGGGTAAGAGAAACAGAACTATGATCCTCTTGATGATCGAAATTGAGGATTCAGACTAGCGCGAGTGATGATCATTTCAACAAATTGTAAACAATGTGGAGTGCTCACGCAGGTTACCACCGACTCCGGGCAGATCAACGAAACAATTGATGTCATGAGGTTCCAAGATTTTTGGATCACCTACCCCCGAAAATTCAAATATTTGTGGGGTTTTGAGTGAATCTGAGGGAATGTAGGTCGGGGGAATCAGTGTGATGAGTGGGGAGATGCTTACCTGCGGAGAGGATGATTTCATAACGGACATTGTGGATATGGATAGGATTATTGTCACTTGAGGTATAAAGCTCTACTCCGATCGCCCTCGGTTTGCCGGAAGAACTGGGATTGTCAAAGAGGACACGAGTCACGGTGGTACTGGTAAGGTTTGGACGGCTGTCGATGGTTGGTGCAAGGTAGCCCGAGACCGGAAGGATGATCTAATGTTAAAATTGGAATCTATCGTCATAAGAGGATTTGCGTACCCGATGTTGTTGCCATCGCGCTAGAAATATGTCCAGCTTGATTTTCAACGAGCTTCAAGCTGGTATTAGTTTTCTGACTCACAGGCTCTGGGTTCTCCGGGACGCCAAGCTTATTGATGGATTGGAAAAATATGTCGTTCAAACTGCTTGTTTCATACTCGGCTTGTGTGGGATTGTTGTGAGGTGGCCAAGGTGACGGGTGTGAATAGTGAATTGGTCCTTGGTCTCCGTGGACGGATGCGGAGGGTGTTGGGATATACGAGCCAGAAGGCGTAACTTACCTTCGGGATTCAAGGACTTGATACTGGGTGAAGTTCTCGCCCCGCACCCCATCTGAGTCCAGAAATGGTGAGGGACTTTTCTTAAACCTACCTTCTTCATACAGTCAAGAAGCTTATTCCATGTCCATCCGCGATTGTTGAATGACGTCTCTTAGGCATCATATTCTTCTTTTGATGGACGTGTCAGGGCAAGGAAGTTGATGCTTGACCCTCCTAGACCCTTCCCTCGAGGAAGTGGTAAAATCCTACCATTTGTATTCGCCTGAGGGGTGGATTCAAAGGCCCAGTCATAGAGTGGATCATTCACTGCTCGATCAATAAATACTGAGTGAGAATAAGTGGAGAGTTGGGATATCGGATAATAAAATAGGCTTCACCTGGAGTATCAATGACTGGGTTCTTACCAAATGAATCATGGTCTTGCCCAGCCTCAACGACGCCGGCTGTGAGATGGATGTTTTCCGTTAATCTGCAATCACGAAACACATCAGATCAGGTTCCGATCGCCATGATCAAACACCGAATGCTTGATCTTTGAACAGCCGGTGCAGGATTACTTCAGCTTCAACAAAGTGGCAGAACATAGCTGTGCACAATGACCAATCCCACTGTTCCTCCGCCTACAAAAAGGTAATCAAACAGGCTATCCTTGTCGGCTGATCGTGCCCGGAACTCATCATGCGTGGCTATTGGCATGATCTGAGGTAGCTGTTGGTGCCAGAGGGGCTGCGGCCAAACTGCGGCTGTGATGGAAACCGGTGACCGAGAAGAGTGACTTCAGTGCCTCACAAGCGAAGAGGAGATCGAATGAGAATTGTGAGAACATTTCTCAGGCTGTTACAGGCTACCAGTGTGGATCTTGGTCGGCCCTGCACTGGGAAATCTGAATTTATCTGACCATTCGTGCGGCCTGTCCGATGTCGCGACGTTTAGCGGATCGGTAACTGAGGTCGGGCCGAGGTGGTGATAAGTCATCTATGTATGACGAGCAAACAAAGGTGCACCGCCGTCAAAAACTGGTTTTTCAAGAATTGTTTCCTTCATTAGCCTGGCGCACGTTCTCCTCCGGTCCCACACTTGTTAGGAGCGGGCATCAGCCGCTTTCGGATCTCCGCTATCGTCAACTTAGCTTTCCCGAATTTTTGGTAACCGCCATTATCCTTCAGTCCCACGTTTATTCAGCTCGCGAGAATATCTGCACTGATGGTCGCATGCGTAGTGATGTCGGAATGCTCTCGAAGGGCTATTAGAGGTGGAATGAGAGCATACTTGCAAAGGGTCGCTGAAGCTGAATTTCTGTGATTGGCCTCACCACTGACCTGTATACGTTTCAGTGAACCCTGTTCCAACTTGGCGCCTTGCAGCTAATCTTAGGCTCATGGGTACAACTGCTCCAATTAAATGCAGTGCTGTGTCATGATTAGATGAACTTGATGCCCGTCACACATCGCCAAACATCATGCGAATGATGTGAAGAGCTGTCGTTGCCATCTCCTCCTCTGACTTCCTTCGCTCAGAGCCGTTGACTTTTCATCCTTGGCCACTTTGGGACTGGACTGTGATAGAGAGCTTATTGCGGGCCTGGCTCTCTATAGACATTTCATTTCCCTATGCCTATCTCATTCATCAGGCCCAAGGCACCCAAGTGGATCCCCATTGTTCACAACAGAACACCCTTCTCCTCTGGCCGAGTTGAGAATCCCGCTGGCTCTCCTCATCCGTATGCCTCCCCGGACATCATTGACATTCACGACACCACTGCCACCCCTACCTCTTTTGATTCCGTAGCTGAACCAACTCTCCAGACGAAGTCGTCGGTTTCAACAGTTACCCCGAACCTCAAAATTGAGCTTGACCTCTCTTCAGACCCTTTCGACGAAGATTGGTTCCAAACAAGATTCACATTACCTTCTTCACCTCGTCATCTATCAGCGTGCCCACAGAGAGCAGAAGGGAGTAGAGTGGCTGCAAGTGAAGCCCGGGGCGTCAGTCCTGCCAGGAGATGGGAGACGCCTCGGAGTGTCCCAGCAGAGGTTCAGACGGATAATGATGATGATGACATTGACCTTTCGACGTCTGAGGATGATGTGTTGGATCATCTTAAAGCAATGGATGTGAGTATTGATATCAATTCTAGTGTGCGGTACCTCAACATTTAACAGGCGTCAACTTTCCTGAACCTTCCTCCCCAGTCCACATTCCCTCCTCGAAGTACCGAGGTAAAGCTTGCA
Organism: Leucoagaricus sp. SymC.cos; assembly: GCA_001563735.1. Taxonomy (NCBI): domain Eukaryota; kingdom Fungi; phylum Basidiomycota; class Agaricomycetes; order Agaricales; family Agaricaceae; genus Leucoagaricus; species Leucoagaricus sp. SymC.cos. The sequence goes on from KQ962076.1 coordinate 471,268, forward strand.
GTGAATTAATGATTTCACTTTAAGCTCACGTTTTCCCTAGATGAACAAGAACTACTCATACTCATCGCCCGCACGACGGCATCCACCTACCCCGATCAGAATCCCGAGCCTCACCATGCATGGCCCTCAAGTTCAGGTCGTTCGATCAGCAGAAGCAAACAATTCCCGACCACTCTCAGAGATCTCCTCAGCCGAGTCTTCAGCCGTCTCTGGTCAAACACTCGCTCGAGCGCTTTTGGGAAACAGCTTTG
>KQ962078.1:4965-23464 GCA_001563735.1 Leucoagaricus sp. SymC.cos
TCAGCAGGAGGTTGAGAAGCCATCTCTCCCAAGCTGAAGTTGCAGAGACAGGAAAGATGAGGAATCAGATGGGCATAATTAAGGTGAGCATATATGTGCATGATTTGAGACACTGAGAGAACCAATATAGCTTTGATAGAAGCCAGTCCAGTGGCTTGCAAGAAAGCTCAAGATGGCAGTCTAGTCAGCAGGCACCAATTGACACTCTTGAACAGAAATAGATTCAGCCCAAAGGGCAATGATGCGTCTAACTTGCATTTGAGATAAAAGTTCGTGTTGGCACCTTGATGAACCCTCCAAAAGCAATTAGATTCAAGTGTGAGTATGTTACCCCCATGTAAGCACGAACATGAACAGAAAACAGTGAGACATTGCACTTGAACAAGGAGGCCCAGCTCTTTAAGCTTGATCTGTTGCCAGCTACCCCAGCTCTATTCACAGTTTGATTGATCATTCAATCCATCGCCTATGTCTTCGGGCAAAGGGAGGTCATGGCCACTGGTATCTTGGCATGAAGGGGCTTCTGTTTTCCTGTCTGTGTTGAGGCTGTATCCTATTACCTGTTTGAATCAGGTAGGCTGTCATCAAGTCGCGACTTGCGGTCAATAGAAGGTATCGACAGAAAAGGGTAGAGGGTGTCAAAGAGAGCATGTGAAATATCTCCGCATGTGCCTCGGTGATCACATGATCACGATGAGCTCAAGGAAGATCTTGGTCTTTTTAGTAGACATTGACGACGCATACATTTTATTTGGTCTGTTTCATGCTCCCTAATCTTACAGCTCCCAGCACACATGCAGAGACCCCGAGCACAAGTAACCTTTACATGCTGAGTGTCATTCTAACCCTTTTGCACGTGTTCCCAGCTAAGAACCTTCATGATGTCTTTGCCTTTCTCAAACATCTCTTGCACACTTGATCTCTTTTATGCATTGGTGAGGTTGTCCCTATGCTCAGCATCCTCTCTGTGTTCCTGCTCACTCTGAATCCGGTTGTTAGCCCAATTAAAAGCACCAACCAAAGGCCACAAGTATGACAGCCAAACTCAAGAAATCCAACTCCAGGATGCCATTCAAGTTGGTCAGGTATTACGTTAAGTCTCCTCTATGTGTGCTTGTTATCTTGCTCAGCCATTTGTTTGTTGCTAATTTCAAATCTTGTGAACTGTTCTCTGTGGATTCACAATGTGTCTCCTCTCTCACTGCTCTCTGAGCTTCTGCACACGCGATCCCACTCAAGTGCATTCTTTCCCCTTCTCACTGTCTACTGTCCACTGACCTCTCTTGCCCATTTACAGTTCCCCATTCTTCCAAAGTTTCGCTTTAAACCCCAGTCACCCATTAAAGCAAACTCCAAACCACTGTCTTCTGGACCACATTCCTTCATGGTTCATCTCACTCCCCTTTCCTCGGCAACCTACCATTTATCATCATCATCCTTACTCCCAAGATATAATATCTTTCAACACTTCCAGAACAATCAGAATTTCACATTACCTAAATTCGAGGGGAAAAGTTAGGTGTGATTGGATTCAAACTTTGTGGTGCATAGAGTACTGGTTTTTCATTGGGACTGTGTTTGCAGGGGGTATCTCGGACTTTCCAGGTGCTTCTGTGCAGGCATTGGGGAGGAATAAAAACTTTATTGTGCCTTCTAGTCCTGATCCCAATACTCTTGAGTACCCAGGCATATGATCGCTCATAAATGGCACCTGTTACTTGAAAGAACTTGAGAACAAAACCTTTTAATTGCAATGAAAGACTAAAGGAGTCTTGTTCAGCAACTCTATACAAAGGTTTGTCACACTGCATGCATATTGTAACATTGTGCATCATGAGCCAATTGAGTTATACACACTATTCATATCATCCCTCTCAATAAGTCAGGAAAAGGGCATCAATCAGGTGTATATAAAGCACAAAAGCAAACAATTAGAGCTTTGTCACAAGGATCAAGTCATGCATCTGTTGAATCAGCCACAACGCGAGCTTTGACCTTTGCCTAGATTTCAATCAGTTGGCTTGCAACAGATTGGGCAGCGTAAAATGACGTACTTGAACTTGATCAAGAAGTTCTTCCACACAACTCAAATTAATCTTTGGTTCTACTCTCAGCTTCAAAATTTCCGTGCTAGGAATGGCTTTTGATCTTGGTCAGTCATCATGTATCTTCATGTCTATAACAAGTTCCTGGACACTGGAAATGTTGAGTTGATTCTCAGGTTTAGGCACACAGCATTTGACAATCAAACTCCACGTCTGATCATCAATTGCATCGTAGTCTTGCTTGATATTGTCGTCCCAGTCATAGTCATCCTTCTCTTCCCCATCATCATCATCAGCAGAGCCAGGTCATTTGGGAACTTCCTTCTGAGTCAAAGCAGTGATGATTTGAACCTCCATTTGATACTGGTAGTATGGAGCTTTCTGTGAAAGTATCTGGCAAGGTGAGATTATGAGAGTGCATTACTCAGATGAGTGAGGGGTCATACTGCATAGAAAAGACAACCAAGGGACCAGATGTTGAACTCCTTTGTTGGTTTCCTATTCCCGAGTACCGTCTTGGGTGCTGAAAAATGGAGTGTAGTTGATGATAGAGAGCTGGTGGCAACTGTGGCCATATTGATATGAGAAGTACTGAAGTCAGTGATCAGGCCACAACTGTTGTCTGAGATGAGGACATTTTCCTGTGGAAAAATTACATAGGTAAGTGACCACAAATGTGAAAGAGTTATGTATGCCCTTCAGGTCACCATGCACAATGCCCAAACCATGTAAATAGTGTAGGCCATTCATGACATTAGAAAGGAAGAACAGTTGGTGAGTGTGAGCAGAAAATAAACAAGAAACTCATGAGAGGCAGTCACAATTTCTGGAGAAGTCGAGCTGCGTAGCTCTTCAGATTCCCATTTTTCATGAATGGAGACACAAGACATGGTTGAGATGAGTCAACTTTCCCCTTGAGAAACACTCCGAGGAATGGTAGAACATTGGGGTGTGACGAGTGGGCCCAGAGGATAACCTCTTTGATCCATGGCTACAGAAATTATTGAGTACTATGTATATTATTGGGTAGCGGGTATCATAGATGCACCATTAATGTGTCTGTGTCCAAGTGCTTCATCAATTTGATGCATACAGTCAGATCAGCTCCCTGATACACAGTTCCACACCCTCCTTTGTCAATGAATTTATGAGGACCTTGTTTAAGCTCTGTAAGCTCAAAGCGCTGAGGGAAGATGAGGGTAGTCAATGTTATCCTGGATAAAACTGCAAGCACATGATTTCACTCCTCAGCAATGGTGAGGCATTCTTTGAGAGCCTTGAGTGAGGTGGTGTGAGCAACAATGAAGCTAGAGCAATGAGCCCAAACCCATCTGGTCCAAGAAATTAACTACTGTCTGAACATCATCACATTTGAGGTCTACTATTGCCATAGCTACATCCTTGGTATGATTCTCAATGAGCTCAGACAGTGGGCCACGAAGGACCTCAGCCTACAGCATGACATTATTTCGAATCTGGATTGAGAACATTTACCAGACTTGCCTGGACTTGGCTCACTACAGTCTCTGCCTGGTATAGGTTGAATTCAGGTTGTGACCTCAATGCTTGAATTTCAGGAAGAGATAACAGTGTTATGGGGGAATGTCGATCTTCTATCTCCATATTGGCAAGCATTGCTTGCATTTATGAGCAATCAGGTCAATTGCCAGGGACAGGTGCACAGCACTTCATAATCATGTCCCAAGCCCTGTTGTCAATCTCATCCATCTCAGCATCTGTGTGGTCAGGCTGCATCAGAAGCTCACCTCTGTTCTTACTGGAGTAAACCTGCTCATCAGAAAATTGATGATATGGAAGCTTTCAAGAGAGCACCTTGCAAACAATATTCTTGTAAGACTGTGGCAGTCAGGTTGCAAAAGACAAATGCCAGGTAGTAAACACAGCCCAATGACCAAATAACCCTCTTCCCCTCCTTTGGGTTCCCCTTGGATGGCATGAGTATATTTGCTCAATGAAGATCCAGTGGGCTTCCAAAAGAGGGTGTAATTTAGGCCAAATATTGTGAGCAGTGCTCGATCCTCATCAGAAATCACAATGTCTTGCTGAACCATATCATTCAATGAATTGCTGAAAGTTAGAAACACAGGCCAGACACACCCCAGTAAGGATTTTCTGCACACCTAAGATGTTTTGCAGGTAAGCTAAGCTATTGGCCATATCAGAAATCTGAAATTGAATGAGCATTTTTAGAAGCAACAAATAATTGGATGAACTGTGATGTACCAAGGGCAGTCGAGATTTTTGAGGAAGAGCCAGGGCATACTCTTCCAAGGTTCCCTTTAAATACAGCAATACCATGCAAAGTCAAGGTGACTCAGTACCCTCATGAAATACTCCATGAAAGGGTAAGAGATTTGGATGTGAAGCATTGGCCCAAAGTGCCAGACAATTAATAGCCTAGAATACCATTCAACATTGAACACATGAGATGATGCATGAAACATACCATTATGTGCCCAGATTCTGTATCACAGACATGGAATTTTGACCCATGCCCTGTATATATTTTTCCCCAGGAAACTTCTGAGACAAGTAGGACAGAGTCATATCATATACTGTCAATCCTGTAATACTAAGGGACAATATGTGAAGAATACATTAACCTCCCAAGCAGCTGCCCTGTGAGATTGGACTCAGGAAGGTGGGGTAAATCTTGTACAACCTTTGATAGTGTTAGGTGAGGTGCTGGAGGGAAAAATGCACTCAACAAGGACTCACTAGTTTGAGAAAATCGACCAAGGTTTGAGTATCATCATGGCTGAGTGTTCTTGCTGCTACTTCAGTAGTGTCAAGGGCCTCCAAATTGAGAACGAGTCAGGATAGGATGTCATACAGGTGCTTTGGAACTGGTGAAGACAATGGTTGATGAGATCCAAGAACTTTTATGAGGATATTCTTGGTGGGTTTGGGATCAATCTCGAAGGTCTTGAGAGCCTTGAATGGGACCATAGGCCTTGACTCAGAATGATGGTCTTCAATTTGCATATAGGATAGCGTCTCCTGAACTTTCAAACAAGTTAGACAGTCTGCAGCCTTGTACTCCCAACACAACAACAATATATTCCAAATCATGTCGCTGATTTTGTCTCCACTCCGACCTTCATAGCCAGGCTGGGCTGGTTTGTGGTCCTTTCCAATTGCCACAGTTGCCTTGAAATCATTAGAAAACTGACAGAATGGAACTCTATCTGAAAGAACCTAAAAAGTCATTCTCATCAGTGTATCACAATCATGAAATGGTCAAAGGCATACCTCATGACTCAGACAGGTGAAAAACCAAGTATCCATTGCTTTCATTGCTTGAGTATCATCTCCTAATAATATTTCCAGTAGCGAATATCAAATAGGCAAGTTTGAGTCTTGTTCTTCAGATGTAGCATTGAGATCAGTTATCAGTGCTCATCTGGCATCCAATATCATGACTGTATCCTGGAAGCAGACTACATTGGCATAGGAAGAGAAAGGGGAGACAAGAGACATACAGGACAGAGTCTGCCATGGACAATGTTCAGTTGGTGTAAATAACATAGGCTGTCTACAATGTCCAAGATCTAAGGAGGATGTCAAACAAAATCATGATCATCATTAAGGTTTACTCACCAGAGACAAGCACTGATCACTTCTGAGCTCCTGTGTATGTTTGCAAATCTTGATGTTGGATATGTGTGGAGACACAAGACAGGGATGCTCTTCCATTTCAAGGAATGCAGTATACAATGGTAGAATGTTTGGGTGTGATAAATGAACCCATTCAACAAGTTTCTCATGGAATATCTGCCAATATCCAGCTGGCGTCCAACTAGCATCAAAATATGTTTACTTACTGCTGTGTTACTTGTGCTTAGCCTGAGTACCTTGATACTTGCTGAGGCACCACTGTCTGATGTAGTGTACTCAAATTTGATAGTGCAATTTTGGGTGAAGATGTGGGCAGATAATGCAATCTTGATAAGAGACTTCCAAGCAAGGGCATGGCATTAAGAGAGCATCTTGGTTCTGCAGATGGCCTTACAAGATATTGGAGATCTTGAGTAAAATGACAAAAAGACACGAGATATACAGTGCTCAAAATGTCAACCAGCAGCTGATGCTCCTCTGCATTCAAATCTCTGGCTTTATTGGTGACTTCTTGTGTGTAATTTTCTGAGCCAATTTGCAAAACCAGTTGTCATAGAGGCACAAAGGTGTCCATATCATTGGGCAGGTTTTCTGCAGGAGCTTGAGAAGCCATCTCAGCTGAGGCTGTGGGGAAGAGAGGGATCAGATGAGCATATTTGGAAGACGAGGGTATATATATCCAATACTAGGTGCTGAGAGGACTGATATGGGTTTGACAGAAGATATGTAGAAAGAAAGAATCAGACTGTCATTCCAGAAGTGGCAGGGAGCACTGGCATAAGCATTTGTGTGATAGAGGACATTGAATAAAAACAAAAAGTAATTTCAAATTTCTGACCAGCCTAACTGGAGGTCAGCAGAAGAGGATTGAAGGTCTTGTTGATGCCTTGTGCTCTTTACAGTACAGCCAAACCTTTCAGTTCAGTTGATGGCAATGAGGTTAAAGTCAGCAAGCTGTGAGAACCCTCTTGACCCTGGCAACAGCAGCAATGGCTGTGATAAACACCTGAAATAGATCGAGAGTCTACAGCTAAGTGAAACATAAGGGTAGAGCAGTGTCTTTAGTCTGAGTGTCACAGTCACAGTGGTGACTGCTTCTTCTCTGACCATACTGTTTAGCTGTGGCTGCTGACTGGTACAGCCCCTTTTGCATTCTAATTCTCACTTTACCACCTTTCACTGCCTTTTTAAAACTTTTGTTTAACATGTACTTCTGACTCGGAACACTTGCTAATAGAATCAACACCCTTAAATAAACTGTATCAGTCAGAATGCCAGAACCTCGCCTCACTCAAGACCTGAGCACTGAAATACCACCAGACTTCTTCACTGCCACTTTCACTGTAGCTTGAGCAGCTTTCATAGCTAAAGACTAGCAAAGAACTGATGAAGCCACAACCCAGATTCCACTAGACTGTTGGACCATGGATAACTACCTGAGGAGGCAATGCTGGACTCGCCAGTTAGAGGAGAAAGAGAGGGCACATCAGGAACAGCAGCAGCAAGATCTCCTGCCACAACCACAGCAACAAGATGAGCAGGACCAATAACAACAACCCAAGCAGCAGCCAGCCAGGCAGGACCAACAACCCAACTGATGCTCCTACTCACCCACACTCCCCCAACCCTGCAACATGAACCTTGAGCACCTCTGTTCATCCTCTCCTAACACAGAGGACTCCTCATGTGAGGGGGAGAGAAGATGAAAACTCCCCTATCTGGCATCTGGGCTAGCCCCTCCACCAATGAGGACAGCCCAACCTGCACCCTATACCCTAAAGAGGCTCAGAAGAATCCAATATGTCAAGCTCTGGTACTTCACCCCCTAGGGCTGTGAAGATGCCCACTGTTTGAACATCTCAGCACTAGGTGATGTCTTCACACTAGCAGCATTGAACTCTAACAAAATGGCACTCAGGCCTCTTGATGAGGCCTCCCTATCACACAAAACAGTACCTGACAAGCAGCTCTCATGGCATGACACTGTCATCACATACCAAATCATGTTACAACATGCCAAAGAACAAGGGTGGCCAGAAGACTACCTAGCCTCTTTTATGAAAATGTTCATTTAACTTGAGTGGCACAGGTCCCACCACAATAACAATATTGGTGACAAAGTGGTTATAACATATCAAGCAGAGATGAGATGAGAGTGGCACAAGTGCATAGATTCCCCATCCATAGGTGACCTTTTTGATCTCAGAGAGATCAGCGAGAGACATATGGAGAGCATTGAGCAGCAGATCATAAGAGATTGCAACCTCAAACTCACCAATCTCAGATCCCCTCATACCTGGTTGCATATGCTTGCTGCTGCTCCTGCTCCTGGCTTCTGCTTGTACACACAATTACTCACAACTTGATGGGCCCCCCCTTTCCACTTCCATGATCACATACATACTATGTTATCTACATCCCTCTTAACTCACATGCACTCACATTCTCCATGTACTTTCTTTTATCTTTGGGCTGGACTTTTGTGATGTGCACATGCTCTCTGATTTCCTGCTTACATCTGTCATGTGGAAAAGTTTTATCTGGATGCTACATATTCTATGGTCTATGTATAACATCTGCATACACCTGCAACAGTCATGTCATGCATCATAACAAACACTAATTGCTCCTGCTTCTCCACTTGTAGGCGGCTAATGTCACATATCAATAGTCTTAAGATCATTTCTCCCAAGAAACCCACATACAAGCATAGCAGACCCAAATGATCTCGAGGCACAGATCATGGCTTTGTTGAATCATCACTGCAAGCTCCACAGGTCATGCAGGAGCCCGATAGGAAGAACCTGAAGAGAAAATCCTCACAGGTTTTCCCTATGGGTGCAGCTCCTCCATTGGCCCTCTCTATCTGCACCTGCTGCTTGGGCTGACACCCACACAACATCACAGCATGTGACACTGACAAAATCTGGGATGGCTCACATGCTACCAGATACAAGTGGAATGCTAAAGCAAGATTGGTCAACCCTGACAGCACCATTCTCTGCTCTGACTGGCAACAATGCCAAGATTGTAGCAGTACCTCTCATGGAAGTAGGCACAAGTGCTTGGGATGTGGCAGCAGGGACCATGGCACCCAACACTGCACCCTCACACAAAACCCCAATGCTAAATTCACCATATAATATACCAGCATGGATGTCTTTGCTACATACTATGGGTCTTGAGTCATCATTTCCCAACATTACACATCGCTTATACTATGGTTTCAATATGGGAATACCCACCATTTCATCTACATATATTCCCATTAATCATGCATCTATTGCTACACACTATAGTGAATTTAATAGCATTCTTGAGAGAGAGTTTGAACAACATCGCTATTTCAGCCCATTCACCAAGAAAGAAGTTGAGGAAATCCTGGGCCCGTTCCAATCCTCTCCACTGAGCATCATCCCAAAGCCAGGAAAACCAGGAAAATTCTGACTCATCCAAAATTTCTCCCATCCCCTAACACCAGTGGAGGGAATTTCTTCAATCAACTCAGCAATTAAACTCAGCAATTGACCCAAGCAATTTCCCATGTACTTGGGGAACATTTGGCACAGTTGCTGGTACAATACTCAACTTGCCACCTGAGTTAGAAGCAGCAATGAGAGATGTAAAAGAAGCTTACAGGACTATACCAGTAGCCAAAGACCAATGGCCAGGGATGGTAATCTAGCTACCAGATAAAGATCGCTTTGCAATTGATATCAGAGATGCATTTGGGCTCTCATCAGGTGCAGGCATTTATGGCCATGTAGTGGATGCTGGAATCCAGATAATGAGAGCTTTAGGCATAGGCCCCCTAACTAAGTGGGTGGATGACCATCTATTCTTTAGGGTAAGGGTCACCTAGCTGAGAGAATACAATGAGTACCATACTCAGCATGCATCTCAGATTGCAACAGATGGTTCTCACATCCACCAAAGAAGCCAAATATAGTATAGAGGGAAGCTTCTCCCCAATGGGTATTTTGAGAAATTTGATGAAGATTTTGTCCATTCAGTCAAAGACCTCTCCACAGCCACCCCTTGCTCTGAGTACAATGCTCTGTTCTCATACAATTTCGATGACATTGATGCAATATCAAATCAACTCAGTATTCTATGGGAAACACAGAAAGATGCCACTTTTAGCACCCAAGTCCTATATATTGGTTTCTTGTGGGACCTACAAGATTTAATGGTATCAATCCCAAAGCCAAGAGGTCAAAATACATAAATTCACTCCTCAAGTGGCAAGCATTGCCAAAACACAACCTGGAGCAAGCTCAAAGACTCCATGGAAAGCTCTTGCACATGTACTTGATTGTGCTGAGAGGAAGAGCTTATCTAATCAACCTCAAAGCATTCATCTCTATATGCCACAACTGACCTTTTCTCCTCAGATACCTACTGAAACTCATGTATGATGACATTAACTGGTAGCACAGAACACTCTCGACATCTCACTACACTAAGTGAAAGATCTCTGGTAGAGAAGTCATGGTTAATGTCCTTGTATTCTCAGATGCAAGCTCAGAGACTGGAATTGGCATCATCATTGGGGGCCAATGGAGAGCTTGGAGGCTTATCCCAGGATGGAAGAGAAAGAACCAGGACATCAGCTGGGCCAAAGCCATTGGATTTTATCTGCTTGTTGCATCAATCCTTTCTGAGAGACAAGATTTTGAGTTTCAGGTCTACAGAGACAACAAAGGTGTTGTCAAAGGCTGGTGGAAAGGAAGGAGCAGAAATAGACCCACAAATGAGGTCTTCAAGCTTGTTCATGACCTCACATTCTCAAAAGACTCCACTGTCCTCACCCAATACATCCCTAGCAAGCAGAACCCTGCAGATAGCCCTTCAAGAGGGATCTATCCACCAACCTTGCTCCTCCTCCCAGCAGTTCCCATCCCCCCTTCTCTTCAAAACTTCATCACAGACTTTGATGCCCCTCTCCACTCAGCTGAAGTCAATCTTATCAATTAAGGAAACACTCCCAAGCCCAAACTGAAGCCCTCCAGGGACTTTGACACATCACAGAGCACCCACAAGCAACTTTCACTCTACCAGCATAAAGTTACCTTCAAAGAGCACTGGCAGCTGTCACCCCTTGCTGAATAGACCACTCAGAGCCTCAGTCATCACAGCTAACACCCCTCTGAACTGTTCCTCAGCCACTACAACCACACACTCCCATGCCCTATCTTTACCTCTGCCATACACACCAGCATTGACACCAAGACCCTCACTGTTAAGGCCACATGTACATGCCAAGGATCAGCTCCGAGAATGGCAGCCAAGTGTCCCACTGGCACAAGACCCCAACCCAAGCTTCTCTTTAGATTCATCTGCTGACAAGGAACAGGTGAAAGTCCTGCATGAGAGGGCCTAGGACAAGTCTACCCATGCTCTTTATAGCTCAGGTTTGCTAGTTTACCATGTTTTCTGTGATATGAAGGATGTAACAGAGTCAGAATAGGCCCCAATCTCCCATGACCTCCTGGCTTCTTTTATTACCTCGTTTGCAGGCATTTACTCAGAAGCTACCATCAACAACTATGTCTGTGGTGTCTGAGCATGGCACCTCCTTCACAATCTCAAGTGGGAAGTCAACAAGACAGACCTCAACCTCCTTATTTGTGCAGCTGAAAAGGCTGCCCCTCTATCCTCCAAGAAGCTGAAATGGGTCCCATTCACTACTGATTACATTATCTCATTGAAGCAGCATCTTGTGCTGGACAACTCCCTCCATGTGGCAGTTTTTGCATGCCTCATGACAGCTTTCTATGGCACAGCATGTCTAGGTGAACTCACAGTGCCATTGCTCAACTCCTTTGACCCAGCCAAGCATGTGAAACCCTCTAACATCTGAGAGGAGACAGACATGCAGGGCTGAGCCTCCACAGTCATACACATTCCCCAGACAAAGACAGCAAAAATCGAAGGTGAGGACATTTATTGGTCCAGGCAGAATGACACATCTGATCCACAGATGGCCCTCAACAACCATCTCCAGATGAACCAGCCTATGCCCACAGAGCACCTCTTCACCTACATGCACAAAGGTGCATGGAGGCCACTAATGAAGAAGAGTTTCCTCACCACAATCAATGCAGCAGCAAGAGTGGCCAACCTTCCACCCAGAAGTGGCCACATGATCTGGAGCAGGTCTATCCTCAAATACCTCCTGCAGGGAGTGCCTTTTGAGGCAATGAAGGCAAAGGGCTGCTGGGCCAGTGATGCCTTCTCCATCTACCTTATATGCCATGTCCAAGTACTCTCTCCCTATATGCAAGCTCAACCAGAACTCCACACAACCTTTCTACAGCACACAATTCCCAACCCCTGAAACTGCTGCTAAACAAAACCACTACAGTGAGTAGCAGGCCACATTTACCCAACACAGCACTTATCTCACTCCTAGTGCCACAGGGATCGAGAAGCAGCTCAAAGTGTTGTGAGACTCCTAATACCAATGGGAGCATGCCATTCTCATCCTCTGTGGCCAGTGACCTCAGGCAGGAGAGCCCTCCAGGCTTTTGCCCACCTTTCATCATAAAAATAATATTTAGCTACCACCCTCAGGCATGTCAATTATAATTGATACCTTTACATCTTCATCTATGCCAGATGAGAAATGATAGCCAAAGAGTCTGCAGCTTGAGCATCCATCATGAAAGCCTCTGTGTATATGTCTGGCATTGCTTTCTTTCATCCACAAATCCAGCCTGCTTTCGATGCAACAGATCTTTTGTCCCTGTACATTGCATAGCTTGAGAGACCTCAGCCAAATACATGGACCATGCTAGATGGACAAACCTGACTGTGAGCTCGAGGACTCAGCTCTCACTAGTCTTTTTGTTGGACATGTGCATATGAAAACAATCTGTTGCATGTGTCCATCTTTTTCCTCTTATTACTCTTGTAGAGTCTTGCAATGTCTGCTGAACTCCAACTGCACTTGCATGTCAGATGTTGTTCTGTTACTCCAGAGCCCATCCCTGCAGCCCCTTCCCCAGGGCCCAAGAGTCTTGGTGAAGCTTCAGCATTAAACACCCTGTCTTACCTGCAGACAGCCCATCTGTTCTTTTCAATGTACCATCAAGGCTGTCCCTGCCCCAAGCATCCTCCTGCCACTCCCTCCCAGCTGCCTTAGTCCAGCTGTGTCTACCAATAAAACCATATCGAAGAATGAAGACATAGCTGGCCCCCAATGTGTATGAAATCAAACCACACAATATCTTTCAATTACTCCATTTTCAGCCAGGTACATGCTGCTTTCCTCCTATATGCTACCATTATCTCACACCATACTTCTGTTCTCATCAGATATACCTCATTGATTTCCTGAAGTTAACTGTTATCCATGAGCTTCTGTACACCACTATCCATCGATCAAAGGCATTCTACATGATGTGAACAGTCAAGAGGACAATGGCAATAGTTCAATGGCATATTTGGATCAGGAACAGTGGTGGTTTAAAGTCAATTATTGGCTTGAAGGAGTTTGGGCCTCTGAGAAGGAAGGGTAGTATGGTGAGACTGAGTATGAACCAGTTGAGGATTGTCACACAGAAGGTGAAGGGTTGGAAGCTGCTGGAAAGGGAAACAGACTAGGGGAAGTGAGACTGCTTTGTGGGAGAAAGGGAAACTGTGGGTAGATGAGGAGAGTCAGCAGGTTAGGCGATGAGAAAGGAAGAAAATACACTTGAGGGATTCAAAAAGTGAATTACATGGGTCAGATGTGAATTGATTTTAGCTTTAAATGCTATTCTGGTGCTCACGTTTGCATTTGTGGAGGGTGATTCAGACACTACAGATACCTTTTTGCTCAGATGAGAAGGAAGGACAGGTTCTCCAACATTTCACACATTGATCATTGTTTTCAATGCTTCAGAGTCAAGGCACTGTAACATACTACAAGTACACAAATATCTTCATTTCCAGTCCATATACAAGTACAGATGAATTTTAGAGAGTTGAGGAAAGGTATATATCGCAAGCATGAGAGCACAAATAAGGGAATTAGAAAATATAAATTATGCATCTGTGGACCCGTTCTTGGGGAGAGCAGCAAGCTTCTCCTAGAATTTAATCAGTATACAGTATATTAAACAGCAAGCAATGACAAACTTTGACTTGGTCAAAGAGCTCTTCCATGCGAGTCAAATCAATCTTTGGGTTCACTCTCAACTTCAAAGTGTTTGTGCCAGGAGCGTCTTTCACTGCTGGGCAGTCATCATATATCTTCATATTGACAACCAGCTCTTGGACATTTGCAATGTCAGGTCAAGCCTCAGGTTCAGACACACAACATTTGATGATTAAGCTCCACATCTGATTGTCAATTGCATTGTAGTCCTCTTCAATATCATCATCCCAACCATACTTGTCCTTCTCTGCATCATTGTCATCAGTAGAACCAGGCTATTTTGGCATTTCCTTTCAAGTCAGGGTAGCGATTATTTGGACCTCCAATTTATACTGATAGTATGGAGGCTTCTATGAAAGGACCTGGCATAATGAAATTATCAGAGTGCTTTTGAAGAAGGAAATGTCATACCTCGTAAAGTAGACAACCAAGCAACCAGATATCAAATTTCTTTGTCAGGTTCCTATTACCAAGTACTGTCTCAGGTGCCAAAAAGCAGAGTGTGGTTAAAGAAAGAGAGCCCATGGTGGCCATAGCCATATTGATATGAGATGTGCCAAAATCAGTAATGAGTCTATGGCTCTCATTAGAGATGAGAACATTTTCCTGTGGGAGAACTATCTGACTGAGCAACTGGTAGTCAAATGAAGATGTAAAACCTTAAGATCACCATGTACAACACCTAAGTCATGTAGGTAGCATAGACCATTTACGACGTCAAAAATCTGCAGAAAGAATGCATGAGTTTGAGTGACACACAAATTATCCACTTACAAGAGGTAGCTGAGACTTCTGGGGAAGTCAAGCTGCATAGTCTCTCAGATTTCCATTCTTCATGAATGAAGAGACAAGGTGAGTCTGGGGAGGGTTACTCTGACTATCAAGAAACACCCCAAGAAATGGTAAAACATTTGGGTGTGACGAATGAGCCCAGAGGATAACCTCCTTGACCCATGCCTACGAAATTTTCTCAACACCTTGAACACACCGATTGAGGGCTGACGACATACCACCAAAGTACCCGTGTCGAAGCACTTCATTAATTTAATGCATATGGTCAGATCAGCTCCTTGGTAGACAGTTCCACATTCACCCTCAGCAACATACTTACAAAGGCCATGCTTAATCCCCTTAAGCTCATAGCATTGAGGGAAGATGAGGGTGGAGGATGTAATCCTTGATAGGATTGCAAGCACACAATTTCATTCCTCAGTGATTGTGAGGCATTCTTTGAGAGCCTTGAGTAAGGTAGCATGAGCAACAATAGATGCTAGAATAACAAGACAAAATATACCTGGTCCAAAAAGTTGACTATGATCTGGATCTCATCATGTTTGAATTCAACTACTGCCATAGCCATGTCTTTGGTGTGATTCTCAATAAGCTCAGATAGTGGACCATGAAGGACATCAGCCTAAAGCACAGTGTTAACTGGATCCAACAGGTAGAGACAGTGATCATTCAGCTTGCCTGGACTTGGTTCAGAGTGATCTCTGCACAATCAATGCCAACTTCAGGATGAGACCTCATGGCTTGGACTTTGGGAATAGGTAATGGCATTACAGGGGGATGACGGTCTTCTTCTATCTCCATGTTGGCAAGCATTTCTTGAATCTGAGACCAATCAGGTCAATCTCTGGGTTTTTGTGCACAGCACTTGGTAATGAGTTCCCAAGCCTTGTCATCAATCTCATCCATCTCAATGTCTGTGTGATCAGGCCGCATCAAACACTCACCTTCATGGTACACTTTGCTTTCAACCTGCTCATTGGGAAGTTGATAGTATGAGAGCTTTCAGGAGAGCACCTTTCAGAGTTCTTTTACAAGTGTGGTCATCAGAAAGCTGTGAAAAGATTAGACCTGGTAGGAAAGACACCCAAATGAGTAGAAATGATCCCTTGGGCCCAGCTTGTAGAAATAGCAAACGTAAACCCTCCATGATTCATAAGTCATCTCTGGAAAGAAGGTGTAATTTGCTGTGAATGAAACAACAAGTGCCCGGCCTTCATCAGAAATCATGACTCCTCTCTGGTATGAATCATAAATGAGTTAGCAATAACAAAAATATCTCTGCCAGATGCACTGTAGTGAGGATCTCTGGTAAATCCTGGCCCATGACATTCTGAAAATAAGCTAGGCCACTAGCCACATCAGAAATCTGAAACTTCTATGAGCATTTAAAGCCAGGATAGGGGACAAATCATGGTATACCAAGAGCATTTGAGATTTCTGGGGAAGAGTGGGTGCATAATTTTCCAAGGTTCCATTCTTCAGATGTGGTAGTACCATGCAAAATTGGGGAGACTCCGATGGATTTTCATGAAACACTCTATGAAATAGTAAGATATTTGGATGTAAAACATGGGCCCAGAGTGCTAGATTATCAATAATCCCCTAAAACATTATTCAATATCGAGCATATAAATTGACATTCAAACGTTCACATACTGATACAGAAGATTTCATAACAAGGACACAGACTTTCAACCCACACCCTGCATATATTTTCTCCAAGTAACTATCTGAGACAAGTCTATCAGAGTTGTATCGTATGCCACTGGCCCTATAATACTGAGGGAAAATATATGTGGATTCTATTATATCTTGAAGTAGTTTCCCTGTGAGATTGGACTTGGGAAGATAGGAGAGATCTTTTATGACCTTTGACAACACTAGATAAGATGCTAAAGGGAAAAATACAATCCACAAAGGCTCACTAGTTCAATCAAGTCTACTAAGGTCTGAGTATCATCATGGTTGAGCTTTCTTGCTGCCACCTCAGCAGTGTCAAGAGCTTCAGAATTGTGAATGACTTGGGATAGCGTGTTACACAAGTACTTCAGGACTCGCAAAGAAGCTTGCTGATGAGAACTGAGAACTTGTGAAAGGATGGTCTTGGTGAGCTCAAATTGATTACCAAGGACTTGACAGTTTCAGGTTCAATCATGGGTCTTGGCTTATGACGACCGTCATCAATATGCATATGCAATAACATCTCCTGAACTCCCAAAGAAGTTGGGTGATCTGCAGCTTCATACTCCCAGCACAACAATAGCAAACTCCACATCCCATCGTTGATTTCATCCCCACCTTGTCCATCACAGTCTGGTCAGGCTGGTTTATCTCCTCTTGCAATCACACCAATAACTGTGTGATTGTTGATGATCTGACAAAATAGGGCCTTTCCAGAAAGCACCTAGAATGTATTTTCTACAACTGGTCCATGATTGTAGGATAGCTTAATCATACCTTGTGACAGAGACAGGCAAAAGACCATACATCCATTGCCTTTGTTGATCAACTGTCATCTTATGTCAATAACTCCAGTGATGAGTATCGGATTGGCAAATTTGAGCCTTGCTCTTCAGACAAGGTGTTAAGGTCAGTAATCAGTGCTTGTCCATCATCCAATATCATGACTGTTTCCTGCAGATGAGGCTACATTGGTGGGGGAAGGAAAAGGAAGGACAAGTGATGCACAGAACAGAGTCTGCCATGGATGATATTCAGCTGATGCAAATAATACACAATCGCTTCTTGATCCGGTACTCCCACCTCGTTGGTCGGCAAACAAGTGCAAACATCGCTGTCGTCGTCTTTAATCACCAGCACAGTCCCATCTGCCCTATCGATTCTGGTTCTATGAGTACCCCTCAAACATGTCTGACCCTCCCCCTGCGGGGACCGGCTCTCATAGCGATCAGTCGCTCGAGCACCTTCGTGTGCTCCCATCTTCTGGTCGTGCCCCTCCTGCAACTCCTTCCTCGTCCACTGGGCTTCCTGGTGGATTGAGCAACGCTGACTTTCTTCTCGACCCTGGCCATACACCTAGGACGGCCACCAGGACCGACCGTGCCGCTCGTCGTCAAGGCAGGCGCCACAGCCCCCTTTCCTCGCGCGCCTCTTCCAGGGCCGCATCTCCTGAGGGTGCGTCCCTCTTCTCCTCGCTTCAGGACCCGTTCCAGGGGTCCTCCTCTTTGCCTGCTGCTCTCCCACAGCCTAGTGCCCCTTTGGGGCCATATCCACTTGCCCTGGAGGAGGGGTCGGAGGACCCTCAGGCGAATTTCGAAGCGGTGCGGGTTTCTCTCGATCGCACCTTGGATTTTCTGAGGCAGATGACCAAGCGTGGTGTTGTTCCCCCCCCTGGGTTCGGCTTGCCCATCACTGGGTTTGCGGAGCTCGCTTCTATTGACCCTTGGGGCAGCCTTTTGGCTGACCCAACAGACCCCTCGCATGCTACCGTGTATGACATGGCGGCACCTTGGTTCCACCCTCCTGCGACGTCAGAGGATGTCCCTATGCACGAGCCTACTGCCCCTCTGGTGGAGATTGTCTCCCCTGAGGTTGCGCGGATGGATGTCGCCCCCCCTCCCCCTAGTGTTCCTGACTGCCTGCCTGAGAATGCGCCAGTTGGTGAGCCTTCGGGGACTGTTCCTGCCCTGCCTCCTCCTAAGCCCCAGGGCCTGAGGAAGGCTAAGGCGAAGAAGGCCGCTGAGAAGTGGGTCCTCTCCAAGGGCCCCCCGCCTCCTATTCCATCTGCTTCTAAGCCAGGTGCCCAGTCCTTCGCGGCTGCCCCCGCCCCTGTCGTGGGTTCTTCTGGTTTGGTGGAGAACCTGGTGCACGTCGCCAGGTCTTTCCCCAACCTCGCTCCTTCTGCCATCGCAGCTCTTCT
>KQ962078.1:30106-40492 GCA_001563735.1 Leucoagaricus sp. SymC.cos
CACTCATCAAATGCAACCTCAAATGCTACCTCAACAATCTGCTGTCAGTACTCAACTCATCTTGCATCAAACATTCCCTACCCCCATCTCTCAGCCTGCTCAATCGACATAAACACCTATGTATTCATCTCCTGCCACTGCTTCTTTTCTTCAGCATCTACTCACCAACCTCAACTGCAGGCTCAACAGACATCACATGTGAATCTCCAACAGCAGCAGCAGCAGCAACAACAAACTCACCTATTACATACTTACCATCAATACTCACAGCATCTGCCTACTCAACCCGAGTCGCAACAACATCTTCCTTACTTGACCCAACAGTCTCCCAGCATGACTGCTCACTCATGCTAATTTTTATTGCTGGAAACATGGTTATGTGTGAACAAGCCACAGTGCTGACAGCTGCTGGTGCTGATGGTTTATGTGTTGGTATGGGTTCTGGATCAATTTGTATCACCCAGGAGGTTATGGCTGTCAGACATATTCAAGCCACCACCATCTATGCCATTATGGAGTTTGCTAGCAAGTTTGGTGTGCCAGTTATTGCAGATGGAGGGATTGGGAATGTTGGGCATATTATCAAGGCTCTTGCACCTAGAGCTGGTGTGGTGATGATGGGTGGATTGTTGGCTGGTACTGAAGAGGCACCTGGAGAGTATTTCTACCATAAAGGTAAACATGTTAAGATATATTGCAGTATGGGAAGTCTCAAAGCTATGGAACAAGGCATGATGGCAGAATCTGGAAAGGGAAGCAGAAGTAAGTAGTCTTTGCTGAAGAAGAATACCACCATCGAAAACATCGCTACATCTTGTTACTTTTCCAAGAGCAGCACTGTTAAAGTCATGCAAGGCATTTCTGGAGATATTCAGGATAAGGGTAGTGTGAAGCAGTTTTTGCCTTATCTGTATATTGGTGCACAACATTCGTTGCAGGATATTGGAGTGAGGTGTGTTGCAGAGTTACAGAAGGGAGTTATGGAAGGGAAGGTTAGGTTTGCTTCATAAGTTGGATGGTTGGAAGTCAGTAAAGTTTTTGATTTCTGTACTGCTACTCTCCATCTGCCTGTTGCCTGTTGTTTTACTTTGCTTCATTTCCTGGAGAAATGATACTGTAGGTTGACCCTTGCTTACATTTGTGGAGAAATCTAAGCAACTTGGGCTTGTGTGTGAGCCCAGGAATAATACGAGCAATGAATGTTGAACCTTGAGTATGTAGTCTTCCTTTTGGTGGTGAGGGTGTGTTTCTTGAGATAAATTTGGCTTCCTTCGCACCTTACTCTCTTTCGAGTTTTTCCTATGGTAAACCTCTTGGTCTTCATTCTTCTTATCAGGTTTCTCATTTCATTTCTCATAACATTCTTGCTGAGTATGACAGATGACAGACTACACCACACATGTCACTGCTTCTGTTTGGATGTATAGCTTACATTTTGACTCTCTTTGGAGCACTCAACCAGAGCTCTCAGGGAGTTCTATCTAGTGGGAATATGGAAAATGCAGAGCACTTACATGAAAAAATCGGATGACATGGGAAAGACAGGCTCGAAATGGATAGACTACTGTGATGAATGATCAGAGGATTTCTCTTCAATTTAACTGAGAAATCCATCTCTCATATGAACATTGTGATCAAGGCTATAGTACCATGAAAGTATCTTGGAGCTCAAATCATATTTTTTCCTCCAAAAGTTCCTGTTCTGATCAGTTCCAAGCATATTGAAGAACAAATGGTAACATACCTGAACAATGGTAAGTAGCTCTTCCATCTGGTGTAAGTCAATCTTTGGTTCTACTCTTGACTTCAAGAATCCAGTGCCAGGAGCAGCTTTTGCTGCCAGGCGGTTGTCATGTATCTTCAAATCGATAACCAACTCGTGGACACTGACAATGCTAGGTCAATGCTTGGGCTGGGGAGTACAACATTTGACAATCAAGTTTCATGCCTGATCATCAATTGTATCACAATCTTGCTTAATGTCATCATCCCAATCATACTCATCTCTCTCTTTGTCATTGTCATTGATAGAACCAGGTCACTTGGGGAGTTTCTTCTGGGACAAAGCAGCAAATATCTGGATCTCTGATGAGTATTGATAGTATGGAGACTTCCGTGACAGAGTCTGAAGAACAGAGGTTAGAAGATGCCATGCTCAGAAAAGGAAGAAGCTGAACCTCATAGAAAAGACAGCCAAGTGACTATATATTGAACTCTTTTGTTGGCTTCTTATCTCCTAAGATGGCCTCTGGTGCTGTAAAGCAGAGGGTGGTTGAAGAAAGTTTTCCAGAAAAAGCTGTAGCTGTGTTAACATGAGAAGTGCCAAAATCGGTAATCAGGCTATGGCTCTTGGCTGAGATTAGGACATTTTGCTACCAGTCTAGATCAATAATTGGTTAATGGAGTGGAGGCCTATAATTACACCTACTTCTTTGAGATTGCTGTGTACAAGCCCTAAACCATGTAGGTACTGCAGACCATTGATGACATCAAGTATCTGGGGGTAGACAATTGAGTTTGAGTGTGAGTGATGGTTATATCAACTACTCACCAAAGGAAGTTGAGATTTCTGAGGAAGTCATGCCACATAGTCTTTCATGTTCCTATTCTTCATGAACGGTGATACAAGGCAAGGCTGAGGAGAGTCAATTTGGCCCTTAAGAAACACCCCAAGGAATGGTAACACATTGGGGTGTGATGAATGGGCCCAGAGTATGACCTCCTTGATCCATGACTGTAAGCACCATTAGTGTTATATACATGATACAAGCTGCAGACATACTGTTAAGGCACCAGTGTTGAGTTGCTTCATCAATTTAATACACATGCTCAGATCAGTCCCTTGGTACACAGCCCCATACCCTCCTTGGGCAATAAATTTATGAGGATCATATTTGATCCCTTTGAGTTCATAGCATTGAGGGAAGATGAGGGTGGAGGATGTTATCCTAGATAGAATTGCAAGCACACAATTTCGTTCCTTGGAAATTGAGAGGTGTTCTCTGAGAGCCTTGAGTAGAGTGAATTAAACAACAATCACAGCCAGATTGATACACTCAAACTTACCTGGTCCAAAAAGTTGACTATAGTTTGGATATCATTGTGCCTGAATTTCACTATTGTTGCAGCCATGTCTTTAGTATGATTCTCAATGAGCTCAGATAGCAGACCATGGAGGATCTCAGCCTAAACTACAGTGTTAACTCGATCCAACAGATAGAAGCAATGATCATTCAGCTTGCCTGGACTTGGTTCAGAGCAATCTCTGCACAATCTATGTCAAATTCAGGATGAGACCTCAAAGCTTGGACTTCAGAAATAAGTAAAGGCACTGCCAGGAGACAACAATCTTCCTCTATCTCCATGCTGACAAGCATTTCTTAAATCTGAGACCAATCGGGTTGATCTTCTGGATCTGGTGCACAGCACTTCATAATGAGTTCTCAAGCCTTGTTGTTGATCTCATCCATTTCAGCATCTGTGCGATCAGGCTGTATCAAAGGCTCATCTCCATAGTGTACTTTGTTTTTGATCTGCTCATTGGGAACTTGATAGTATGGGAGCTTTCGGGAGAGCACCTTTCAGAGTTCTTTTAAGAGTGTGGCTATCAGAAAGCTGTGAAAAGATGATATCCGGTAGGAAAGACAGCCAAATGAGTAGAAATGATCCTTTGGGCCAGGCTTGTAGAAATGGTCAGTGTAAGCATCCCATAATTCATAGGTCTTCTCTCAAAAGAAGACATAATTTGCTTCAAATGATACAATGAGTGCTTGACCTTTATCAGAAATTGTGACTCCTTTCTGGTATGAATCATAAATGAATTGGCAATAACAAAAATATCTCTGCCAGACACACTGTAGTGAGGATAGCTGGTAAATTCTGGCCCATGACATTGTGCAAATAAGCTAGGCTGCTAACCACATCAGAAATCTAAAACTCCTATAAGTGTTTAAAGCCAGGATAGGGGACAAATCATGGCATACTAAGAGCATTCGAGATTTCTGGGGAAGAGTGGGTACATAATCTTCCAAGGTTCCATTCTTCAGATATGGCAGTACCATGCAAAATTGAGGAGATTTTGTCAGATTTTCATGAAACACTCCATGAAATGGTAAGATATTTAGATGTGAAGCATTAGCCCAGAGAGCCAGATTCCTGATAATTGCCTAAGACATTATTCAACATCGAGCACATGAGTTAATGTTCAAACATTCACATACTCATGTAAGAGAGGAGTCTGCAATACAGACACAGACTTTCAACATATGTCCTTCTCATAACTTTGTCTGGTAATACTCTGAGACAAGTCAAATAGGGTCATACTGTATGCCACTGGCCCTATAATACTGAGAGAAAATATATGTGGAACCTATTATATCTTAAAGTAGTTGCCCTGTGAGGTTGGACTTGGGAAGATAGGGGAGATCTTTGATGACCTTTGACAATACTGAATGAGATGCTAAATGGAAAAATACAATCCATAAAGGCTCACCAGTTCAATCAAGTCTACTAAGGTCTGAGTGTCATCACAGTTGAGCTTCTTTGCTGCTTCTTGGGCGGTGTCAAGAGCTTTGGAGTTGTGAACAAGCTGGGATAGGGTGTCATGCAGATACTTTGGAACCTGCAGAGAAGCTGCCTGATAGGAGCCAAGAATTTGTGAAAGAATAGTCTTGGTGAGCTCAACATCGATTATGGAAGACTTGATAGCTTTGGGTTCGATTATTGACCTTGGCTCAGAGCAACTATCTCTAGGGTGCATACACAATAGCATTCCTTGAAGTTTAGAAAAAGTTGGTTGATCTATGGCTTCATACTCTCAACACATCATAATCAAGTCCCACATCATGTCACTAATTGCACTTCCACCACATCCACTCTGACCAGGTCAGGCTGGTTTGTCCCCTCAGGTGATAGCAGAGATTGCTTTGAAATCGCTGGAACACTGACAGAATGGTACTTTCCCAGAAAGTATCTGAGTCACACTTTAGCCAGCATGCTACATTGTAACTCAAGTGATGAAGTATATACCTCATGACCCAGATGTCCAAGCACCCATATATCAGTTGCCTTTGTTGATTGACTGTCCTACAACAACAATTCTGGTGCAGAATACTGAATCAATAATACACTTTCTTCTTCCTCTGATATGATATCAAGATCGGTGATCAATACTCTACCCTCATTTGATACTAAGACAGTCTTCTTTTGGACATAGCTGAATTTGGGTCAAGGCAGGAAAGGAGTCAAGGGACATACAGGACTGAGTCTGCCATAGATGATGTTGAGTTGGTGTAAGTGACATAAACTATTAACAATGTCTTGGATCTAGGGAAGATATTAACTTGAAGTTCAATCATGATGTCCATCAGTTTACACACCAGGGGCAAGTGCTGATCACTTGTGAGACCCTGGACAAAGTCACAAATCTTAATGGTAGGTGGGGAGAGGGATATAAAGGAGAGACTGTCTTCACTTTCAAGAAACATGGCATACAATAGTAGAATGTTTGGGTGGGATAAATGAGCCCATTCAATGAACTTCTTGCAGCATATCTGCAGATATTCAGCTATTGCCTTGATAGTATTGTTAGGTGTTCACTCACTATTGAGGTGTTGTCTTGAATCTGCCTGATAACTTTGATACATGCTGAGGTGTCACTGCCAGTAGCAATGCACTCGGACCTGAGGGTACGATTTCAAGCAAAGACATGGGCAGACAATGCAATCTTGATAAGAGCAAACCAGGTGCAGACATGGTACTGGAAGAGTATCTTGCTTTTGTTGAGAGTCTTCCAAAGAGTTGAGTATTTGGAAGAAATGCATGGAAAGATAGGACTCACTATACTTAGGACATCTACTAACAGCTGTTGTTCCTCAGCATTCAAATTTCTTGCCCTATCAATGACTTCTTTTGCATGACTTTCTGAATCAATTCATGAGACCAATTGTTGCAGAGGAGCAAAGAGGTCAGGGACATTGGGTGGGTTGTTGGCAGGAGCTTGAGAAGCCATTTTCCAAGCTGAAGCTACAAAGAGGGAGAGGCAAAGAATCAGATAGACTCATTCAGAAAGTGAGGGTATATATGTTTATCTTAGATGCTGAGAGCACTGATATAGGTTAGATAGAAGCTAGATAATGATTCCAGATTCCAAAATCAAAAGTGCTCAGAATATCAAACAGGAATAGAACTAGCCCCATGTGCCACAGTGTGAGGAAGGATTGTGCTGGCACCTCATGCTATGAGCTTGTGGTATCAATGAGGACCTCTGAAGCAGCAAGGTGATTAATTCTACAGAGACTGGTGCTCCTACTTCCAGACTCTCCCGCTACTACCCCAGCAGCATCAAGCTCCCCTTGTTCTGTCTTCTAGTAACAAGTGTGATGTACCCATTCAACAATTTGCTGTTAGTACTTAACTTATCTCATATCAAACCCTCCCCACCTCCATCTCTTAGCCTACTCAATCAATGCAAACCTCGATGCATTCATCCTCTGCCACTGCTTCTTCCCTTCAACAGTACTTGCCAACCTCAACCGTAAGTTCAGAAACTATCACTTGTGAATCTCCAATGACAACAGCAAGGTCGCTGACAGCTTCACACCCTCAACAAATACAGTAATTACATATGCTCACAATACTTGCCCACTCAACTCAAGTCACAGCAGCAATGTCTCTCTCCCTTGGCTTCACATCCTTAAGGTGCTACTGCTTGCTTTTCCTCCAGAACATTCAACTTCCACACCTTACTTACATACCCCAACCTCTCCTGCCAGCTAAGGTCAAGATTTCCCTTATGGAGCCTTTAACCAGCTCAGTGTGCAAAACCAGCATCAACAAGATTTCTATCTTGGTGGCTTTGGTTCAGCTGATTATGGTTATGATAACTAAAAAGTGAGTCTATTGCTTTTCATATGCTATCACAAGCTGATATTTTCAAGGGCTTTTATGAATCTTACCCTCAACAGACTGGCTTTGGTAAACAGGATGCTCTTGGTCATAATAATATCAAGGGCCTCCCTGGAGATCAGCAACCTCCTGCCAGCTTGCTGCCACCCTCCACTATCCAGACCTCACAACACTTGTCACAGAGCAACTAGTCCCAGTCCACTGGTGGTTGAGGCCCACAACAGTTCCCCCTCCCTACTACTACAACCCCTTACCTCAAAATCAGTACTATAAAGGTCCATACAGCTCAGACTATATACCAGGACCCTGGAAAATACCTACAGATACCTGATCAGGATTTGACCTATTTTATCCTAACATTTTCAAGCAACTTTTGGCCCTGTTTTATCCTATTTTGACACAGGATTCCAGGATTTTTTCAGTTTTATCCTAGTGCTGGTTCAGGGCTTGGGTGCTTATGCCATTCTCATAGCTTTGATTCAGGTGCTTACCCATTCACTCAAAAATTTTGCTTCAAGTACTAATGAACAAGATACTCTAAGGGGAGAGACAACAGTAGCTATAGATATGGGATAAAAATTAATTATCAATATCTCTATGGCCTCAGTGCTGTTGAGTCAAGCCTTTAATCACAATGTTCATGTTCTTCTGCAGGTCCTTAAACACTTTGAAGTCTTGCTGTGACAATTTCAAACCAATACTACCATTCAAAGCTGGGTCACTTGTCAACCCATAGAGAAAGGATGAGGGATGAATGATATCAAAATAGTTCCTGCAGAAACAGGCATTCACATATGTGTCCTGGAATTCCTGCCCAAAGGACTGCTCAAAGACTTAAACAACAATGTTGGAAACACTCATGATATTTGGAGTTGATGATGTATGCATGTGGCATGAACCCTTTCCAGACCTGTTTCTCTGATAGAGGCTGATGACTAGATAAAGTAATGTTAGCCTTAAATCAACAAGAATGGTTGACTGTTGTACACCATAGCCAACAATAAGCTTATTCAGCATTGGGGAGAAAATAAGACCATAGCTAGTACCTGGATTAGACTTGGGTTTGTATCCTGCACCATAAAGCACCCAGATAGCATTGATGTTGGCATCCCCAATAATTGCTGGAAGTTGCAGGGAATTCAAGATAGAATATTGAAATGTGAACACAGTCTAGTCTACTTTTCTGAGTACTTATTGAAAGCTGGAGCGCCATGCTGATGCCATCTTCCACTGGACTGATGGCACCATTACTAAATGTGGATCCAACATAACATGAGTCACAAGTTGAAATTTTGAAAATATACCATCGAAAATATATCTCACATTTTGAATAATTATGCTTGCTGAAATGCAGCTGTGACAACAATAGACAATCAAATGTTTCTTTGTATTTACATAAATCAAAATAGCAATGATTTTACTTGTTAAAGACATCATTAATATGAGAACTATAGGACACAATGTAAAAGCTAATTGCTATAGCCAACCTTCACAATACCACCAAACTGTGATTCAAGCTCTAACAAAGCTCACAGAGATGTCTGGTCAGGTTAAGCTACAATGTTCTTCTCCAAGAAAATGTTCTTCAAGCTGGAAAGTTGTTATCAATGTCACAAGTAAAAACAGCTGCTCTCACAAAGGACAAAGCAATTCATCACAAAGATGTTAAGTGTCATCAACACTAAGTGAAATGTAAGCTGAGAAATACATGATGAAAGAGTAAGCCAAATATACACAAGATCCACCAGTATTTCTCCTTTGTAGAGCTCCAGCATAAAACTATCCCAATCTTTGACATAGGCCTTAAAAGGTCAGTTTTTGTGTCTGATACAAGATGGCACATGTAGTGTGCCAAATGTGCAGTGGTGTCAGTCATAGAGTTGGATAGTGATATACTGGAGAATGCTATTAGGCTCATAAGGGGAAGTATGCATGCTACAGCTGTATTTTGGTCTATCTGAGCCTTGGAAATGACTTTTTGAGACTAAAACTCACCTTATCATCCTGGTAATTGGTCTCTCCCTGATTTCCATTGAATCTCTAGCCAGGCTCTTGATTCCAGGCCACAACAGGTAGATACCCTCCTTCACAATTGGCTTGTCTTTCTCACTAAGCCAGAGGTCTTCACCAGGATCCTTGGAAGAATACAGAACCATGCTGGTCTGTTCTTCAAGGCTACAGACAGGTCCAGGAGTGAAAACAGGGTAGCTAGGTAAGGTATTCATAACAGAGTGGCTAGGTAGGGTGTTTATATCTAGGGAAGCAGCAAGAGAGAGGGGTAGTCACAGCCCATCAATAACAATGACTAAGCATTTTCTTGTACTGTTCTTCAACACACAACATAATCTTTCTGATTTGTCTCACACTACCTCTTTAATGTCCAAATGTAAGTACCATACCTCAATATCAAAGGGTATAAAGTTGTCATGAAAATTAGTAAACCTCTTTCAATGCTATCCAATACAAGGTAAGTGATGGTTTCTGTTAGTAAAACTTTCTTGTTACATTGACTAGTTGGGCAAATTGGCATATATGGTGGTGCTCACAGCTGCAAGTGTCACCAACTAAGAAATATTGAGTGATTAAACTTGATTGATGGCAAAAAAATAGATGTAGTCCTTGACAGTGGATGAGCCCACCAGTTGATGGCCAATGAGGTATGTATTATGTGAAGATGAGATGAAGTATGAGGAAAGGGGGTGGGTCATATCATGTTTTGTGGATAGAAGAGAACAGGAGGTGGTCACAGCAGGAGGGCTCATAATAGAGGCAGAGAGAGGAGGAAGAGAGGAGTGGGAAGGAAAGGCAAGAGAATAAACTCAAGGTAGAGTCAGAGAGTGTACTCTTTTGGTCTCATCACCTCAACTGCTAGAAAACAGCAAAATTGAAGTACTGTGAGGTGCCTTTGAGGTGGTTATCTAATCTGTTGATTTCTCAGAGTGTCTTGAGCAGCTTGACAAAGCACCGAAAGTCTTCAAAATCAAGATAGTGTTGATTGTTCATGTCTGCCTCCTGCACCAAGTGAGAATATACACATATGAGATAAAATAATACATACCTTGAACCATGTCCACAAGTTCTCTTGAGAACTGTTGATGTTTAGTTTTTGGCACATCTTTGCAACTTCTCCAAACATGAGTTGCTGGTTCTAGTCAAGGCTGAAGCTGCAATCCATAATTGAATAGATTCAGTGGCCTTGGTGACTATACATACACCCAAGCTGATTGACTGGTATTGGCACCAGTGCAAGATGCATGTCCTTACAATGATATAATGCTGAACATTCATTATCTTTGCTAAGACTGGATGGCTAGCTCCTTGTCCAAGCACTGATGACCAACACCTTTCTTACAGCTTTCAAACTATATCAACAGCAAAGGCACCATCCCTGTCTCACCTTGCCCTAGCATGAAAGTACCAAACAGGAAGAGGATTGCCCATCATAAATATATAGATATGTATAGAGTTGGACATACAATC
>KQ962078.1:57263-78000 GCA_001563735.1 Leucoagaricus sp. SymC.cos
GAAGAGGATGGGCAGTAGCCTCCAAAGGAGGGCCATGTGCTGGGACAGAGGGAGGAGGAGTCACTGAGTCAGCTGTTCCATGGATTGGGGGAGGACGCTGTGGGGCATCACAGGGAAGCATGTCACGCAAGGCCAAGGCCAAGGTGGGCACAGTAGGAGAGTCATCAAAGGGCAGGATGTGCCCTTGAGCAGCAAATATATGCCCCGCCATAACAGACAGAGCACATGCAAAGTGCATAAGGTTCCATGGGTCAGACCAAGGCTTACCAGCCAAGGCCACAAGCGAGTCATTAAGGGAAGTGATTCTATCCACCAAAGTGGCAGAAGGGGCAGCAGAGAGCCAAGAGACAGCAGAGAGAAGACAGATGCAAGGAGCAAAAGTACTTGCCCCAGGAGAGAGACTGCCAGTAACTAGAGAAGAAGAAACTGGGGGAGCAGGAGTGGATGGGCATGATGCAGAAGGCGCCAGATGGGCAGGAGGGGGTGTGAGCTCAGCAACAACCGAGCTACACTTCTTCTTGCCTTTGCCCTTGTGAGGGACAGGCGTGACAGGATCAGGTGGCCCAGCTGGGAGGACCGATGCACAAGGAGTAAAGGGGCCTGCCATCTCGGCATCACCCCCCTGTGACAGAGTGGGGCTCAACATCTCAGCCTCCAACTCAACTTTGACGTCCTTATTCCAAGGATGATTCTTCAGATTACGAATGTATTGAGATGCTTCAGACATTGTGTAGCTATACACTGACAACACCAGTAGCAACTGATGATGGAAGTGTGTGGGAAAGAAGGGATGACCAGGTCTATAGTCACATCATCCTCTTGCAAATTGTCACTTAGGATTTACAATTGTCAATAGGAAACTGAACAACATACAGACTAGAATGTTGATGTCAAGGCTGGACCTTGTATACCTTATTTAAACCCCTACTCATATTTATAACCTATATCAAAAAAGTTGTTGCTGGTGAAACACTATTTATTGTAAGGCTTTGTCTCTTGGGTTAACACTGTCAAGACCATGCATATGAGGCTAATGCTCCACCTGGTTGTGTGTCCTTGTTGAATGGATGAATGAGGAGCATATGCTATATGCCATGCTTCAGTGTGTAGACTAACTTTGCTACCACAATTTAAACCAGTGAACAAGTCATGATTAGATAATTGAGTTTGTCAATTGAATTATCACTACCATTGACAATGGGAGTTGAGCCTGAATTGTCTCTAGTGTGAGTTGTATTATTCTCTTATCAATTTCCCTTCCTATGTGATGTCCCACTGATAATTGCATAATGTATTGTAGTGTTATCAGTTGGCTCAATATATCTTCCTAGTTTTAATTATGGGGTAATAATATATTGCAAGCAATGTTAGGCCTCAAGTGCTGATGTACATATATATCATTGTTGCAACACCAAATAAATAAAAACACACTTTATGATTTGTTGTGACAGTATTAATGATTGTGATATTTCACCTCTGTATTTTTGGGTCTGGTGTGGTGCAAGTAACAATGTGTGATGCCAGATCTGCATTTGGTGGCAGTGCCATCAGTCTACATCAGTCTAGATGTGATTGCATCAGCATGGTGCTCCGGCTTTCCATAGTACTATTCATTACTTAGGACCTGTTTGGCAACAACAATTTCAAGCCCATTGTTTCCAATTCTCCACCAACTTGCAATTGAATCTATCAGGTATTGAGGTCATGGGAGCAAAATTTGGCAGGCTCTTAGTTTGAAGAGAGTGGGGGGGCAGTGCTAGCAGGCCCACACTCGATGAGGGGTGCTTATAGTCAGTCACCCCAAAGCCAGGAGTTTTATCCTAATATAGATACCAGGGCTCCCCCAAGCTCACCAGTCTTATCTTAGGGCACCTATCAGGGTTTCAGCTCCTGGCAAGCCAGTTATATCCTAATTTGACCCAGGGGTACCACTGAAATTCCCCTAGTTTTATCCTAACCTGTACCAGGCCTAGCGCCTAATTTTCCAGAGTCCTTATGTACCTCATCCATTTACCATCAAATACCCTATGTTCCAGCATGGACTTCCTGGAGCCAATTCTGCTCCCAGCCTAGTGTGAATGTGAATGTCATTCGACCCCATTCAATCTCAGAGCAACCCATATAGCCAGGCTGCCCTATATCAACAGGTTGGTTACAACAATTATCAGCAACTCCCACATCTCCCTCAGCAGAAACCCTTGCATGCTCTTGGTCTCAGACAGATGGTCATCAGTCTCAGTGGTGGTAGCTGACCATGGCAAGCCTCTACCATGGTACCAGTCAAGGGTATGTGGACCTCAGCGGTCAGACTGGTAGTGCAGGTAGTGGTGTTACTAGTGCAGGTAGTGGCCCTCATAATGCTGGCTCATCAGAGATGCTATACAAGTACCAGAAGGACAGCAGCATTGGTGTAGGTGGTGGCCATGGTGGATTAGTTCAAGGTGGACCTGGTCAAGGTCAGCCTCAAGGTCAGGGTGCCAGTCAGGGTGGTCAATGTGGACCTCAAGGCCAGGGTTACTATGGTGCTGATCAATTCAACAGTGTTGGTGCTGGTGTTGGATCACAACATCCTCAACAGGGAAGACCTCAAGGTGTGAACAATGGAAATATCTATTCTCACCAGAGGCAGCAGGGATATTGACAGAAAATCACTTTTTTGTTTTGAGAGAGCATGTGTTTTTGAGAGGGATGAGGTTAGTTTGTGGGCTATTGACTAATTTTCATGTGACTATTTAATGTCATTTTCCCCCCTTTTTCTCTGGTCTTGTACTCATCCATTCTTGTGAGTACGATTTCCCCTTGACCTTGTTTCCTCCTTCTTTTTCTTTCATTACTGATTCAATCCACACCACTCTTCCATTTCCTCTCTGTTTGTTGTCATATGTCTTGTCTGCATCTCACCATACTCTTGTACATATACAAACATTGTCCAGGCATCAAATGTGTAAAAGGTGTATCTGCATCCCACTTATTATTGGTTCTTATTCGCTCACCATGATCAATTTGCTCTATTTTTTGGGCATGACCAAACAAAGAATTCAGGAGGGAGTATATATCTCACAAAAGATTTTAAAGAGAGAACTGACAAATCTTGCCCAAGCTCGATGAAAGGCATATGAAGTTTGAGTAATCACAACTAAGGATCATTGGTCAGGTTTCTTCTTCTGTTATGCATTGATTGCTGAGTGTTTTACCATCAAGCTTCCAGAAGCTTCTCATCCTGGATTCTCAAAAGTAAATTTTTCTTATCAAGTATGGTAAAAGTACAGAAGCAATTTTCTGTTTACAGGAAAGTTGAAGTGCATATGAGTCAATGGCATTCTTAAGCACTGGTATTGTGATATAGGTGAAGAGTATAGCTATAGCATAATCATGCATCTGTAGAATCAACCTTGATGTGTGCTTGAATCTGCTCCTAGAATTGAATCAGTTTACAGTATATGGGAAAGCAGATGAGTTGAAAAGCTAGGCTTCCACTTGGTTCAAGTTTATATTGGACTCCACTCTCACTCTTGACTTGAATCTTTCTTTGATATGCACCTGGCATTGTCATCTGGCTCACACACCCACCTAACCTCTGATTTCACTCCATCACCATAGTTTCCTCCAGGTCCACACCATGTCTTGTCTTCTGCCACTTCCTTTGAACTGCTTACATCCTCAGATTATACACTGTAATCAGCACCCAAGTATGTCCACTGCTTTCATCCAGTGGTTTGACATTGCAGATCTTTGGATTGTTATCTGCTATCCATTCATCCTTGCTCTTTCCTCTTGCACCTGGGAATAGCATTTTCACAACAAGTTTGACCTATTTATTCCAACATGTTTCCTCTAAGTAGTTTGCATATAACATATAGCACCTTCATTTTTCATGCCCACCTCTTTTATGACTCCTAGTCATGTTGATTTCCCAAGACTGATCATCTTACTTTGCTGATCCAACAGCAAACTTGTTGGCACCATGTCAAATTCTTTCCATGAACAGCATTGGACAAAGTGATGACAACATCACTGCTACTGCACCTCAAAGGCAAAACTTCCCCTGAAGCTAAAGCTATCGATGTCCTCTGTGCAATCTATTGACAGAGAAGCTCTCCATCATTGACATGCAGGGCCAATTCCCAACCACCTCCACACACATGTCCCAATTATTGAAATACCCACTGAGTCCTCTCATTTACAAAAACATCAAAGATACATGCACTGTAATGTTAGAACCTGACCTTTAGATTGTGATTATCTTGCTTGTCTCCCTCATCTTGAAGACATTGCCAGCAACAACATCTTGCACTAGCAAGTAGGTGTGCTAATGGCAGCTAGTGCTGAATGCTGACAATATAGGCTCTGGCTCAGTTTATATTACTCGACATACAGAGACTTTTTGTCATATTTTAGTGGACTTAACCATCAGAATGTACATTGGTTCATTTCTTGAAGGACAGTGTGATGATAGGCCTGTCTTTGACTGCTGGTGATTGGGAAGAAAAATCAAGTACAATGATGATAAGTACAAATATAAGAACAGTTAGGATGAGTGCATTCAGAGAACATAGCTGATCCCATAAAATTGTCAAAAAAAAAACAGACTTTTGATATAGCCACACCAAATCAAAAAGTTATGTAGCAGCATCAGAATCAGCCTTAACACGAGTGGTGAGCTTCTTCTAAAATCCAATTAGCCCACATGAAATCAAACAGCAGCACACATTGACATACCTGGACTTATTCAAACAGTTCCTCCATCTGAGTTGAATCAATCTTTGGTTCTACTCTCAACTTTGAAATATCAGCACCAGGAGTCACCTTCATTGCAGGTCAATCATCGTAAATCTTCAGATCCACAACCAACTCTTGAACACTTGCAATACTAGGTCAATACTCAGGTTCAGGAGCACAACATCTCACAATCAAGCTCCACACCTGATCATCAATTGTATCCCAGTCCTGCTTGATGTTGTCATCCCAATCAAACTCATCTTTCTCCTCATCATTGTCATCATCATCTAAAGAGCCAGGTCATTTTGGAAGTTCTTTTTGAGTCAAGGCAGCAATTATTTGAACCTCCATTTTGTATTGGATATATGGAGCCTTCCATGATAGTACCTATTAGGTAAGAATGTCAGGGGGATGTATACAACAAGACAAAGGCAAGGATATACAGCATAACATAGACATCCTAGTGACCAAATATCAAACTGCTTTGTTGGCTACTTATTTCCCAACACTGCCTCAGGTGCTGAGAAGTGGAGAGTGGTCAAAGAAAGAGAGCTCGAGGTGGCCATAGCCATGGTGATATGAGAGGTGCCAAAGTTGGTGATCAGACCATGACCTTCATCTGAGATAAGGACATTCTCCTAGTATATAGATGGAGGTGTAGATAAGCAACTGACAGGAGACTGAGTGGCAAGTGTATACACTCCTTTGAGGTTGCCATGCACAACACCAAGGCCATGTAAATAATGCAAACTGCTGATAACATCAGAAATCTGGCAGAGGCATAAGTTTGATGCAAACACAAATTAAAACACTGACTAAAGGCAATTGAGACTTCTGAGGGAGTCAGGCCACATAGTGCTTTAGATTTCCATTTTTCATGAATGGCGACACAAAACAAGTCTGGGGGGAGTCACTCTGGCCCTCAAGAAACACTCTAAGGAAAGGTAACACATTCAGGTGCGATGAGTGAGCCCAGAGAATCACCTCCTTGATCCATGGCTGTAATGTCCATTCAGTGTGATAGACATGATGGAAACCCGACAGTGGGGACATACCATCAAAGCACCATTATCAGGGGGCTTCATGACTTTGATGCATATAGTTGGGTCTGCTCCTTAATATACAGTCCTGCATCCTCCTTCGTCAATGAATTTACGTGGACCGTGTTTAATTCCCTTGAGTTCATAAGACCAAGGGAAAATAAGTGTAGATGATGTTATCCTGGACAGGATGGCCAGGACATGATTCTGTTCCTCAGAGATAGAGATACCATCTTTAAGAAACTATTGACAATGATCGAGTCTCAATCACAATTATGCCAGTTAATCAACACATATCTGGTCCAAAAAATCCACTAGAGTACATATATCCTTCTGCTCAAGCTCTATTGCAGTGGTAGCCACATCTTTAGTATGATTTCTAATAAACTCAGATAATGGCCTGCAGAGGACCTCAGCCTAATGCCTGGCATAAACTTAACTAAACTTTTAGAATAATTGTTTGGCTTACCTGGACTTGATTTAAAACTGCTTCTGAGTCAGGTAGGTCAATCTTAGGACAAGATCTCAATGCTTGAATTTCAGGAATAGGTAAGGGTGTTGCTGGAGGATGATGATCTTCTCCAACATCCATGCTAGCAATTATTTCTCAAATTTGTGACCAGTCAGCAGGCTAATCATCTGGATCAGATGCACAACACTTCATGATCAAGTCCCAGGCCTTGTCGTCGATTGCATCCATCTTGTCACCTGCACAATCAGGCAGTCTTATGAGTACATGTGGAAATTTTTGAGGTGAAATCACCTCATCTGAATACTGGTAAAATGGAAGTTTCTGTGAAAGCACCTTTTGAAGATTCTTGTATCAGTATGTAAACCAGAAGGCCACAGAATGCTGAATACCTGGTAGAAAAGACAGCCAAATGACCAGATTGCCCTCTTCTTTTGGTTTTGACTCCATGAGATTGGTGCAGTGAAATGGAAAATGTAAGCATCCCATAAAGATCTGGTTCCTCCTTTATTAAATGCAAGATCTGCACCAAATGGTGTGATGAGTGCTCAACCTTCATCAGAGATCACAACTGTTTGCTAGTACAAGTCAATCAATGAATTCTATGAAATTAAATAGCATCCAGACATACTCCGGTTAGGGCATTATTCTCATCCAAGGTATTCTGCATGTAGGTGAGACCATTGACTACATCAGAAATCTAAAACTCTTATTGAACATTATGGGTTAGAACAGGGTCTGAACTTCCACATACCAAGAGCATTTAAGATTTTTGAGGGTGCATAATCTTCCAATGTCCCATTTTTCAGATATGGGAATACCACACAAAGCTGGGGAGGCTCAGTTGGGCTCTCATGAAACACTCCATGGAACAGTAAGAGATATGCATGTGACACATTAGCAGAGAATGCCAAATGTCGGGCAATAAACTAAGGTCATTGTTCAACATTGAGTATGTGAGATGATGCTTATCATGTACTGATGTAACCCAAGGCACCATCACAGCATAGACACAAATTTTTGAGCCATGCCCTTCATATATCTTCCCATAGGCATTTTCTGAGATGAGTTTAGTGGAGTCATATCATACACCATTCACCTTATAGTACTGGGGAAAAATATGCATAGAAGTCGTTATATTGGAAAGCAGGTGAGCAGCAAAGTTGGATACAGGAACATAGGGAAGATCCTTGATGACCTTGGTAACGATCAGTGAGATGCTCAAAAAGAAGATTACAATCTACACAGGCTTACCAGGTCATCAAAATCCACCAGAGTTTGAGTATCATCTGGAGTGAGCCTTTTTGCTGCCATTGTTGTAGTGTTCAAGGCCTTGTGATCATGAACAAGGCAGAATAGAGAGTTACACAAATGCTTTGGAACTTGCAAAGATGGTTGATGGGAACCGAGAACTTGCATAAGGACAATCTTAGCAGATTTGGGATTAAATACAGAGCTCTTGAGCACTTCAAGTTCAATCATTGGTCTTGGCTCTGGACAATCATCTTCAATATGCAAATGTGATAGCACTTCCTGAACTTGTGATGAATTTGGGTGGTCTTCAGTGTCATATTCCCAGCACAACGACAGAAGGTGCCACACTACATCACTAATCTCATTCCCACCCCAACCTTCCTGAGCTGGTCTTGCTGGTTTCTCTCCCCTTGCAATCACAGCAATCATGTTGAGATCATTAGTGAATTGACAAAATGGGACCTTCTCAGAAAGCACCTAGGTCACAGTTTTTGGTAGTATTTCAACCTTGCAATGCCTGTGACATACCTTGTGACTCAGACAAGCAAACACCCATATGTCAGTTGCCTTTGTAGGTCGACTATCATCATGCAGTGATAGTTCTGATGCAGCATAATGGATCATTGACAAATTAGAGCCTTGTTCTTGGCATATAGCATCAAGATCTGTGATCAGTGCTTGTCCAGCATTCAAAACTATCACATTGTCCTGCTGGTTGGGTTATTACTGGGCTGCAAAGGAGAAAGCATGTTCTTACAGGACTGAGTTTGCCATGAACAATGTTCAACTGATGTAAATAGTACAAACCATCCATGATGTCTGAGACCTATGAAAGTAATTGATGATCAATGAAGGAGAAACAGTTATGATCAAGAGTATGAGTACCAGAGGCAGGTGCTGGCCTTGAGTAAGTCCCTGTGCATGGTGACAAATCTTGATGCTGGACATATATGGAGACACAAGGCAGGTATGACTCTCACTTTCAACAAACACGGCATATAGTGACAGAATGTTGGGGTGTGACAAATGGGCCCACTCAACCAGCTTCTCATTGAGCATCTGCTAATATTTAGCAGGCATCTCAACAGCATGGGGTGGTATTCACTTACTGGCAGTGTGTCTTCCTTTCTTTGCCTCACAACTTTGACATGCGCCAAAGCCTTGTTGCCTAATGTGATATACTTGGATTTGATAGTATGATTTTGAGCAAAAATGTGGGCAGAGGATAAAATCTTGATGAGAGAAAACCAAGCATAGGCATGGCAATGAGAGAGTATCTTGCTTTCGATGAGAGCCTTCCATGTTGTTGAGTATTTTCAAGAGGTGGGTAGGAGGACAAGGACATATCTTGTTCAGAACGTCCACCAACACTTGACATTCTCTGGCATCCAGATCTCCTGCTTTTTTGATGACTTCTTGAGCACAGCTTTCTGAATCTATCTGCAAGACCAATTGTTGTAGAGATATAAGGGGGTCAGCTTCATTGTGTGGATTTTCTGCAGAGACTTGGGAACTCATCCCTCAGGCCAAGGCTGTGGAGAGAGGTAAGTCAGGAATCAGACAGATGCTTTTCAACAGCTGAGGTAATATGTATTTGAGGACAAGCACTGAGAAAACCAATAAGTATAGATTGATTGAAGCAAATCAAGGGATGTCAATTGTTTGATGTATTGAGCCAATCTTCAACTGCTTGGGAGGAACAACAGTATCAGGTGGCTGAGAAAGTGCTCATTTGCATTGAGTGTTAGATTGTGAATGACCATTATGTGCAGCCTGATCAAGTTGTCAGCAGTGCAAGTTTCAAAATAGTTGGATGGCTCAGGCCCTCACCTTCAATGTCGACCAAATCACACTGTAAGCCACCTTAGCAATATGATGCCATCATCCTTGTGTTTCATGAAGGTTGGTCACTTCTGTGTGTATTTCATTGATCACTGGTAGTCTCTACTTCCATGTAAGCACAACAATGAGTAGAAAATGGAGAGACATTACCCTTGAACTAGATGGAACAGATCTTAAGATTGATCCATTGCCAGCCACCTTAAGCTCCATTTCATAGTTTGAGAGACTGCCTTTGAGCAAAAGGAGATTGCGACCACTGGCACCTTGGCTTTTATCTGTATTGATGCTGTATCCTAGCGGTCATCAACTCATGGCCAGTAAAAGATATCAGGAAAGGGGTAGAGAGTGTCTAAAAGTGTCCATTGTGTCAACTTCTATCAGAAGCATTTGCAGGTCAAGAGACTCAGAGCATGAGAAACTTCTCTCACATGCACACCCCAGGTGATCAGTCAACATTAATGATGTGCATGTTCTTACACCCTAGTACATCTGCATGGGTACTGTGTTCAATGAGCCCAAATAACCTTCATCAGCTGGGTATCATTTTGGTCCTCTCAAATGTGTTCCTAAGACTACTCCAGTACTCAGGCCTAAGGACCTCCATGGTCCCAATATCCTCAAGTAACCAAGCCTATGATGGCTCATGAATGATTTTTATTAGTTGAATGTTCTCGGTAGAGCTCAAGAACAAAACCTTTTCATTGTGGTGAAAGACTAAGGGAGTCAAAATCTGCCATACTGCATGTACATTGTAACATTGTGCATCATGAGCCAATTGAGTTATACATGCTATTCATACCATCCCTCTTGATAAGTCAGGAAAAGGGCATCAATCTGGCAGTACAAGCACAAGAGCAAATTTCTATTCACAGGCATATATAAAGCACAAAAGCAACCAATTAGATATATATATGCATTTCAGTACATTTGAGGACATTGTCACAAGGATCAAATCATGCATCTGTTGAATCAGCTGTGATGCAAGCTTTGACCTTTGCCTAGATTTCAATCAGTTGGCTTGCAACAGATTGGGTAGCAGACAACAATGTACTTGAACTTGATCAAGGAGTTCTTCTACATGAGTCAAATTAATCTTTGGTTCTACTCTCAGCTTCAAAATTTTGGCACCAGGAATGGCTTTCGATTCTGGTTGGTCATCATGTATCTTCATGTCTATAACAAGTTTCTGGACACTGGAAATGTTGAGTTGATTCTCAGGTTCAGGTATGCAGCATTTGACAATCAAACTCTATGCCTGATCATCAATTGCATCATAGTCTTGCTTAATATCATCATCCCAGTCATAGTCATCCTTCTCTTCCCCATCATCATCATCAGCAGAGCCAGGCCATTTGGGGACTTCCTTCCAAGTCAAAGCAGCAATGATTTGAACCTCCATTTGATACTGGTAGTATGGAGCTTTCTGTGAAAGTATCTGGCAAGGTGAGATTATGAGAGTGTGTTCCTCAGGTGAGTGAGGGGTCATACTGCATAGAACAGACAACCAAGGGACCAGATGTCAAACTCCTTCATTGGTTTCCTATTCCCAAGTACTGTCTCAGGTGCTGAAAAGCGGAGCATAGTTGATGATAGGGAGCTGGTGGCAGCTGTGGCCATATTGATATGAGAAGTACCAAAGTCGGTGATCAGACCACAACTGTTGTCTGAGATGAGGACGTTTTCCTGTGGAAAAATTACATAGGTAAGTGACCACAAATGTGAAAGAGTTACATATGCCCTTCAGGTCGCCATACACAACGCCCAAACCATGTAAATAGTGTAGGCCATTCACAACATCAGAAATCTGAAGAACAGTTGGTGAGCATGAGCAGAAAATAAATGAGAAGCTCACAAGAGGCAGTCATGATTTCTGGGGAAGTCGAGCCACATAGCTCTTCAGATTCCCGTTTTTCATGAATGGAGACACAAGGCATGGTTGAGGTGAGTCAACTTTCCCCTCGAGAAACACTCCAAGGAATGGTAGAATATTGGGGTGTGACGAGTGGGCCCAGAGGATAACCTCCTTGATCCATGGCTACAGAAATCACTGAGTACTATGTGTATTATTGGGTAGTGGATATTATGGATGCACTCTTAATGCGCCTGTGTCCAAGTGCTTCATCAATTTTATGCATACAGTCAGATCGGCTCCCTGATACACAGTTCCACACCCTCCTTCATCAATGAATTTACAAGGACCTTGTTTAAGCCCTGTAAGCTCAAAGTGCTGAGGAAAGATGAGGGTAGTTGATATTATCCTGGATAAAACTGCAAGCACATGATTTCGCTCCTCAGCAATGGTGAGGCATTCTTTGAGAGCCTTGAGTGAGGTGGTGTGAGCAACAACGAAGCTAGAGCAGTGAGCCCAAACCCACCTGGTCTAAGAAATTAACTACTATCTGAACATCATCACATTTGAGGTCTACTATTGCCATAGCTATGTCCTTGGTATGATTCTCAATGAGCTCAGACAGTGGACCACAAAGGACCTCAGCCTGCAGCATGATGTTAATTCAAATTTGGATTGAGAACATCTACCAGACTTGCCTGGACTTGGCTCACTACAGTCTCTGCCTGGTACAGGTTGAATTCAGGTCATGACCTCAATACTTGAATTTCAGGAAGAGATAATAGTGTTGCAGGGGGACATTGATCTTCTATCTCCATATTGGCAAGCATTGCTTGGATTTGTGAGCAATCGGGCTGATCATCAGGGTCAGGCGCACAACACTTCATAATTATGTCCCAAGCCCTGTCATCAATCTCATCCATCTCAGTGTCTGTGCAGTCGGGCTGCATCAGAAGCTTGCCTTTGTTCTTACTGGGGTAAACCTGCTCATCAGAGAGTTGATGATACAGAAGCTTTCAAGAGAGCACCTTTCAAAACAAAATTCTTGTAAGACTGCAGCAGTCAGGTTGTGAAAGATGAATACCTGGTAGTAAAAACAGCCCAATGACCAAATAACCTTCTCCTTCTCCTTTGAGTACAGCTTAGATGGCGGAAGGAAATGATCAGTGTATCTGCTCATTGAAGATCCAGTGGACTTCCAAAAGAAGGTGTAATTTAGGCCAAATGTTGTGAGGACTGCTCAACCCTCATCAGAAATCACAACATCTTGCTGGAACAAACCATTCAATGAGTTCCTCAAAGTCAGAAGTACTTGTCAGACGCACTCCAGTAAGGATTTCCTATATACCCAAGGTATTCTGCAAGTACACTAGGCCATTGGCGACATCAGAAATCTATAACCATATGGGCATTGCAAGAAAAAACTGGATAAGCTGTGACTTACCAAGGGCAGTTGAGATTTTTGAGGAAGAGTTGGCACGTAATCTTCCAAGGTTCCCTTCAAATGTGGCAGTACCATGCAAAGTTGAGGTGACTCAGTACCCTCATGAAATACTCCATTAAATGGTAAGAGATTTGGATGTGAAGCATTGGCCCAGAGTGCCAGACAATGGATGGTAGACTAGAAAACCATTCAACATTGAACACATGGGATGATGCATGAAACTTACTGTTATGACCCCAGATTCCATATCACAGACATGGAATTTTGACCCACACCCTGCATATATTTTTCCCCAGGAAACTTCTGAGATGAGTAGGGTAGAGTCATATTGTACACCATCAACCCTATAATATCAAGGGACAATATATGAGGAATCCATTATACTCTCAAGCAGCTGCCCCATGAGATTGGACTCAGGAAGGTAAGGTAAATCTTGTATGACCTTTGACAGTGTTAGATGAGATGTTAAAAGGAGAAGTGCACTCAACAAGGGCTCACCAGTTTGAGAAAATTGACCAAGGTTTGAGTATCATCATGGCTGAGTGTCCTTGCTGCTACTCTAGTGGTGTCAAGGGCCTCTGAATTGAGAACAAGTCAGCATAGGATATTGCACAGGTACTTCAGAACTTGTGAAGATGATGGTTGATAGGATCCAAGAACTTTTATGAGGATATTCTTAGTAGGTTTGGGATCGATCTCAGAGGTTTTGAGAGCCTTGAATGGAACCATAGGCTTCAGCTCAGAACAATGGTCTTCAATTTGCATATGGGATAGCATCTCCTGAACTTTCAAACAAGTCAGGTGATCCACAGCTTCATACTCCCAACACAACAACAGTATATTCCAAATCATGTCACTGATTTTGTCTCTGCTCCGACCTTCGCAGCCAGGCTGGGCTGGTTTGTGGCCCTTTCCAATTGCTGCAGTTGCTTTGAAATCATTAGGAAACTGACAGAATGGAACTCTACCTGAAAGAACCTAAAAAGTCATTCTCGTCAGTGTATCACAATCATGAAATGGTCAAAGGCATACCTCATAACTCAGACAAGCAAAAAACCAAGCATCCATTGCTTTTGTTGCTTGAGTATCATCTCCCAATAATACTTCTGGTGGCGAATATTGAATAGGCAAGTTTGAGTCTTGTTCTTCAGATGTAGCATTGAGATTGGTTATCAGTGCTTGTCCGTCATCCGATATCATGACTGTATCCTGGAAGTGGACTACATTGGCATAGGAAGAGAAAGGGGAGATAAGAGATGTACAGGACAGAGTCCATTGTGGACAATGTTCAGTTGGTGTAAATAACATAGGCCATCTACAACATCCAAGATCTAAGGAGGATGTCAAACAAAATCATGATCATCATTAAGGTTTACTCACCAGAGGCAAGTGCTGATCACTTCTGAGCTCCTGTGCATGTTCAAAAATCTTGACATTGGATATGTGTGGAGACACAAGACAGGGATGCTCTTCCATTTCAAGGAATGCAGTGTACAATGGTAGAATGTTTGGGTGTGACAAATGAACCCATTCAATGAGTTTCTCATGGAATATCTGCCAATATCCAGCTGGTGTCCAACTGGCATCAAAATATGTTTACTTACTGCTGTGTCACTTGTGCTTTGCCTGAGTACCTTGATACTAGCTGAGGCACCACTGTCTGATGTAGTGTACTCAGATTTGATAGTGCAATTTTGGGTGAAGATATGGGCAGATAATGTGATCTTGATAAGAGACTTCCAAGCAAGGGCATGGTATTGAGAGTGTCTTGGTTCTGCAGATGGCCTTGCAAGGTATCGGAGATCTTGAGTAAAATGACAAAAAGACACAAGACATACCATGCTCAAAACATCAACCAGCAGCTGATGCTCCTCTGCATTCAAATCTCTAGCTTTATTGGTGACTTCTTGTGCATAATTTTCTGAGTTGATTTGCAAGACCAGTTGCCATAGAGGTGTGAAGGTGTCCATATTATTGGGTGGGTTTTCTGCAGGAGCTTGAGAAGCCATCTCAGCTGAGGCTGTGGGGAAGAGAGGGATCAGATGAGTATATTTGGAAGGCAAGGGTATATGTATCTGATACTAGGTGCTGAGAGGACTGATATGGGTTTGACAGAAGGTATGTAGAAAGAAAGAATCAGACTGTCATTCCAGAAGCAGCAGGGAGCACTGGCATGAGTGCTTGTGTGATAGAGGACGTTGAATAAAAACAAAAGGTAATTTCGAATTTCTG
Source organism: Leucoagaricus sp. SymC.cos (assembly GCA_001563735.1). Lineage (NCBI taxonomy): Eukaryota > Fungi > Basidiomycota > Agaricomycetes > Agaricales > Agaricaceae > Leucoagaricus > Leucoagaricus sp. SymC.cos. Next base: position 72,113 of record KQ962078.1, read on the forward strand.
ACTAGCCTAACTTGAGGTCAGCAGGAGAGGATTGAAGGTCTTGTTGATGCCTTGTGCCCTTTACAGTACAGCCAAACCTTTCAGTCCAGCTGATGGCAACAAGGTTAAAGTCAGCAAGCTGTGAGAAAACCTCTTGACCCCAGCAACAGTGGCAATAACTGTGACAAATGCCTGAAATAGTGTCTGCAGCTCGAGCATCCATCACAAAAGCCTCTATGTATATGTCTGGCATTGCTTTCTTTCATCCACAAATCCAGCCTGCTCTCAACCCAACAGATCTTTTGTCCCTGTATATTGTGTAGCTTGAGAGACCTCAGCCAAATACATGGACTCTGCCAGATAGACAAACCTGACTATAAGCTCAAGGACCCAGCTCTCACTGGTCTTTTCATCAGACATGTATGCATGAAAACAATCTGTCACGTATGTCCATCTTCCCCCTCTTATCACACTTATAGAGTCCACTGAGCTCCAACTGCAATCCCATGTCAGACGTCATTCTGTTACTCCAGAGCCCATCCCTGCAGCCCCTTCCCCAAGGCCCAAGAGTCTTTGTGAGGCGTTAGCATCAAATGCCCTGTCTCATCAGTGGACAGCTCCTCCGTCCCTCTCAATGCACCATCAAGGTTGTCTCTGCCCCAAGCATCCTCCCACTACTCCCTCCCAACTGCCTTAGTCCAGTTGTGTCCAGTTGTGTCTACTGACAAAACCATGAAGATATAGCTGGCCACCAATGTGCACAAAATCAAACCACACAATATCTTTAAATTGCTCCATTTTCAGCCAGGTATGTGCTGCTTTCCTCCTGTATGCTACCATTATCTCACACCATACTTCTGTTCTCATCAGATATACCTCATCAATGTCCTGAGATTAACTGTTATCTCTGAGCTTCTGCACACCACTATCTATTGACTGAAGGCATTCTACATGATGTGAACAGTCAAGAGGACAATGGCAGCAGTTCAATGGCATATTTGGATTGGGAACAGTGGTGGTTTAGAGTTGATTATTGGCTCAAAGGAGTTTGGGCCTCCAAGGAGGAAGGGTAGTATGGTGAGACTGAGTATGAACCAGTTGAGGATTGTTACAAAGAAGGCAAAGGGTTGGAAGCTGCTGGAAAGGAAAACAGACTAGATGGAGTGAGACTGCCTTGTGGAAGAAAGGGAAACTGTGGGTAGGTAAGGAGAGTCAGTAGGTTGGGCGATGAGAAAGGAAGAAAATGCACTTGAGGGATTCAAAAAGCAAATTACATGGGTCAGATGTGAATTGATTTTAGCTTTGAGTGCTATTCTGGTGCTTGCATTTGCATTTGTGGAGGGTGATTTGGACACTACAGGTACTTCTTTGCTCAAACGAGAAGGAAGGACAGGTTCTCCAACATTTCACACATTGATCATTGTTTTCAATGCTTCAGAGTCAAGGTACTGTAACATACTACAAGTACACAAATCTCTTTGTTTCCAGCCCATATACAAGTACAGATGAATTTCAGAGAGTTGAGGAAAGGTATATATCGCAAGCATGAGAGATTAAATAAGGGAATTAGAAAATATAAATTATGCATCTGTGGACCCGTTCTTGGGGAGAGCAGCAAGCTTCTCCTAGAATTTAATCAGTATACAGTATATTAAACAGCAAGCAATGACAAACTTTGACTTGGTCAAAGAGCTCTTCCATGCGAGTCAAATCAATCTTTGGGTTCACTCTCAACTTCAAAGTGTTTGTGCCAGGAGCGTCTTTCACTGCCAGGCAGTCATCATATATCTTCATGTCAACAACCAGCTCCTGGACACTTACAATGTCAGGTCAAGCCTCAGGTTCAGATGCACAACATTTGACAATTAAACTCCATATCTGATTGTCAATCGCGTCATAGTCTTCTTCAATATCATCATCCCAACCATACTCGTCCTTCTCTGCATCATTGTCATCTATGAAACCAGGGCATTTTGGCATTTCCTTTCGAGTCAGGGCAGCAATTATTTGGACCTCCAATTTATATTGATAGTATGGAGGCTTCCATGAAAGCACCTGGCATAATGAAATTATAAGAGTGCTCCTGAAGAAGGAAAGGTTATACCTCATAAAGTAGACAGCCAAGCAACCAGATATCGAATTTCTTTGTCAGAGTCCTATTACCAAGTAATGTCTCAGGTGCTGAAAAGTGGAGTGTGGTTAAAGAAAGAGAGCCCATGGCCACCATAGCCATATTGATATGAGACATGCCAAAATCAGTAATGAGTCCACAGCCCTCATCCGAGAGGAGAACATTTTTCTGTAGAAGAATTGTCTGACTAAGTAATCTGTAGTCAAATAAAGACATAAAAACTACATACTCCCTTGAGATCACCATGTACAACTCCCAAGTCGTGTAAGTAATGTAGACCATTTATGACATCAAAAATCTGCAGAAAGAAGGCATGAGGTTGAGCAACACACAAATTAACCACTTACCAGAGGTAGCTGAGACTTCTGGGGAAGTCAAGCAGTGCAGTCCCTCAAATTTCCATTCTTCATGAATGGAGAGATGAGGCAAGTCTGAGGAGGGTCACTCTGGTTATCAAGAAACACACTGAGGAATGGCAAAACATTTTGGTGTGACAAGTGAGCCCAGAGGATAACCTCCTTGACCCATGCCTATGGAAAATTTTCAATGCTTTGAACACACCTATTGAAGGGTCGACGATGCACTGCCAAAGTACCCATGTTGAAACACTTCATCAATTTGATGCATATGGTTGGATTGGCTCCTTGGTAGACAATTCCACATCCACCTTCAGCAAGATGCTTACAAGAATCATACTTGATTCCCCCAAGCTCATAGCATTGAGGGAAGATGAGGGTGGAGGATATAATCCTCAATAGGATTGCAAGCACACAATTTTGTTCCTCAGTGATTGTGAGGTGGTCCTTGAGGGCCTTGAGAGAGGTAGCATAAATGACAACAGATGCTAGACTAATGAGACAAAACATACCTGGTCCAAAAAGTTGACTATGGTCTGGATCTCATCATGTTCGAATTCAACTACTGCCATAGCCACATCTTTCATGTGATTCTCAATGAGCTCAGATAGTGGACCATGAAGGACCTCAGCCTAAAGCACAGTGTTAACCCAGGTAGGAATGGAAATCATTCAACTTGCCTGGACTTGGTTCAGGGTGATCTCTGCACAATCCATGTCAACTTCAGGACAAGACCTCGAGGCTTGGACTTTGGGAATAGGTAAGGGTGTTGCAGGGGGGCGACAATCTTCCTCTATCTCCATATTGGCAAGCATTTCTTGAATCTGAGACCAATCAGGTCAATCTTTGGGGTCTTGTGCACAGCACTTCATAATGAGTTCCCAAGCCTTGTCATCAATCTCATCCATTTCAGCATCTGCATGATCAGGCTGTATCAAATGCTCATCTCTGTGGTACACTTTTTTGTCAACCTGCTCATCTGGAACTTGATAGAATGGGAGCTTTTGGGAAAGCACCTTTCAAAAATTTTTAAGAGTGAGGCCATCAGAAATCTGCATAAAGAATATACCTGGTAGGAAAGACAGCCAAATGACTGGATAAGCACCTCTGCTGAGCTCAAGTCCGATGGGCAGAGGAAACAGTAAATGTAAGTGTCAAATGAATTGTTAACATTCTCCTGAAAAAAAGCATAATTCATTCTGAACAATAAAATGAGTGCTTGACCTTCATCAGAAATCACAACTCCACTCTGATAGAACCATTTAATGAATTAACTGAAACAAAAAATACCTGCCAGACACATCCTGGTAAGGATGTCTTGCCCTCACCAGCTTGTGATATTCTGGAAGTAAGCTAGGCCATCAAACACATCAGAAATCTAAACTCTTATGAGCATTTGAAGCCAAAATAAGGGATAAATTACATCACCAAGTGTATTCGAGACTTCTGGGGGAGAGTGGGTGCATAATCTTCCAAGGTTCCATTCTTCAGATGTGGCAGTACCACACAAAATTGGGGAGACTCCATCAGATTTTCGTGAAACACTCCATGAAATGGTAAGATATTTGGATGTGAAGCATGGGCCCAGAGTGCTAGATTGTAGATAATTCCCTAAGACATTATTCAACATCAAGCATATAAATTGACGTTCAAACCTTCACATACCAATCCAGGATATTTTGTGATGAGGACATGGACTTTCAACCCACACCCTGTATATATTTTTCCCAAGTGACCATCTGAGATGAGTCTATCAGAGTCGTATCATATGCCGCTGGCCCTATAATACTGGGGGAAAATATGTGTAGATTCTATTATATCTTGAAGTAGATTCCCTGTGAGATTGGACTTGGGAAGATAGGGGAGATCTTTTATGACCTTTGACAACACCACATAAGATGCTAAAGGAAAAATACAATCCACAAAGGCTCACCAGTTCAATCAAGTCTACTAAGGTCTGAGTATTGTCACAGTTGAGCATCTTTGCTGCTCTCCTAGCAGTGCAAAAGGCTTTGTAATTGTGAATGAGCCAGAATAGAGCATCATGCAGGTACTTTGGAACTTGCAGAGAAGCTTGCTGATGAGATCCGAGAACTTGCAAAAGGATAGTCTTGGCAAGTTCAACATCGATTATGGAGGACTTGATAGTTTCAGGTTCAATCATGGATCTTGGCTTGTGATGACCGTCATCAATGTGCATATGCAATAACATCTTCTGAACTCTCAAAGAAGTCAGGCAGTCTGCAGCCTCATACTTCCAACACAACAACAGTAAACTCCACATCACATCATTGATTTCATTCCCACCTCATCCATAATAGCCTGGTCAGGCCGGTTTATCTCCTTTTGCAATCACACTAATAACTGTGCAATTGTTGATGATCTTACAGAATGGAGCCTTTCCAGAAAGTACCTAGAATACATTTTCTACAACTGTGCCGTGATTGTAGGATGGCTTAATCATACCTTGTGACAGAGACAGGCAAAAGACCATACATCTGTTGCCTTTGTTGATTGACCATCATCTTGCATCAATAATTCTGGTGATGAATATCAGATTGGCAAATTAGAGCCTTGCTCTTCAGGTGAGATGTCAAGGTCAGTAATCAGTGCTTGCCCGTCATCCAATATCAAGACCATTTCCTGCAGATGAGGCTATGTTGGTGGGGGAAGGAAAAGGAAGGACTAGTGGTGCACAGGACAGAGTCTGCCATGGACGATATTCAGTTGATGCAAATAACACAAGCCATCTGCAATATCTGAGATCTACAAAGTGTATTCAGTCAAGTTGAGGTAATCATGCAGAGTATACAAACCAGGAGCAAGCACTGATCACTTGTGAGCACCTGTGCATGGTCACATATCTTGATGTTGGAAGTGTATGGAGATACAAAGTAGGGGTGTTCTTCACTTTCAAGGAATGCCACATATAATGGTAGGATATTTGGCTGGGATAAATGGGCCCATTCAACAAGCTTTTCACGGCATATCTATAATTGATAATCAGCAAGGGCTCTGATAGATAAGTGTTCACTTACTGCCAATGTGTTGTTCCCACTTTGCCTCATAACTTTAACATGCATTGGCACCTCGCTGCTAGTGGCAATGTACTCAGACTTGACAGTATGGTTCTGAGCAAAGGCCCAGGCAGACAATGTGATCCTGATAAGAGAACACCAAGCATAGGCATGATGCTTGGAAAATATTTTGCTTTTGTTGAGAGTCTTTCAGGGTGTTGAGCATTTGAAAGAAGTGGATAGGAAGATAGGACATACTGTACTCAGAGCATCTACTAACAGCTGTCATTCTTCAGTGTTCAGGTCTCTTGCCTTATCGATGACTTCTTGTGCATGACTTTCTGAGTCAATCCATGAGACCAATTGTTGTAGAGGACCAAAAGGGTCAGGGACACTGGGCGGGTT
>KQ962078.1:78112-91693 GCA_001563735.1 Leucoagaricus sp. SymC.cos
CATCTCCCAGGCTGAGGATGGGGGGAAGGGGCAGGCAAAGAATCAGATAGGCATATTCAGAAGGTGAGGGATATGTATGCAGGGCCAGGTGCTGAAAGTACCGATATGGCTTTGATAGAAGGCATGCAGCTGAGTATGGGCGTTCAAGATCTTGAAACATAACCAATAACTTAACAAGCTCAAAGGTAGAAAGAAACAAATGTCCATGTTGATGCTGCAGCTCCTCTGAATCTGTGGGCTAGCAGTGCTTCGAGCTGTCGATAGCGACGATGGCACTGAGTTTGGACTCAGGATACAAAAGAAGTGTGAGAAAACTGCAGTGGCAAGGCCTGCAAATAGCCATCCACGGCCCAAACCTTCCATGCTTGTTTACTCATCTCATGCTTGCTCTGACATATCTGTTGGCCCAATACTATTGTGTTGCTCTCTGAGGCTTCAACCAAGCACATGTACCAAGCCATACATATGAGCCTGACTACAGACAATCATCTCATCACAGTGTGGGGATGACTGGATTGTGAGGTTATGTTGTATGGAAACCTGGCCCAGAGGTAACTATCGCTATGATAGCAGGTATTCTCTCCTGTGTGCATTCAGCTCATCAAAATTGATGATCCCTCTCTCTTCCATTTCCTGCCACTTGTGATGCTTTGAATGGCAACAGTCCTTCAAAAGAATAACAAGTACAATCCACTCATCAAGCACAACCCCAAATGCAACCTCAACAATCTGCTGTCAGTACTTGACTCATCTTGCATCAAATGTTCCCTACCTCCATCTCTCAGCCCACTCAATTGACATAAACACCTATGTATTCATCCCCTGCTGCTGCTTCCCCTCTTTAGCAATCCACTCACCAACCTTGACTGCAGGCTCAACAGACATCACATGTAAATCTCCGGCAGCAGCAGCAGCAGCAGCAACAAACTCACCCATTACATACTTAAAATCAACACTTACAGCATCTGCATGTTCAACCTGAGTTGCAACAATAACATCTTCCTTACTTGACCCAACAGCCTCAAAGCACAACTGCTCACTTGTGCTAATTTTTATTGCTGGAAATGTCATTACATGTGAACAAGCTGCAGCACTGGCCACTGCTAGTGCTGACAGTTTATGTATCAGTATGGGTTCTGGATCAATTTGTATCACCCAGGAGGTTATGGCTGTTGGACACACTCAAGCCACTGCTGTCTATGCCATCATGGAGTTTGCTAGTAAGTTTGGCATGCCAGTTATTGCAGACAGAAGGATTGGGAATGTTGGACATATTATCAAGGCTCTTGCGCTTGGAGCTGGTGTGGTGTTGATGGGTGGATTGTTGGCTGGTACTGAAGAGGCACCTGGAGAGTATTTCTACCATGAGGATAACATGTCAAGGTATGTTGTGGTATGGGAAGTCTCGAAGCTATGGAACAAGGCATGACAGCAGAATCCAGAAGTGGAAGTGGAAGCAAGAGTAAATAGTCCTCACCAAAGAAGAATACCACTGTCAAAAATGCCACTACATCTCATTACTTTTCTGAGAGCAGTGCTATTAAAGTTGCTCAAGGTATTTCTGGAGATGCTCAGGATAAGGGTAGTGTGAAGCAGTTTTTGCCTTATCTGTATATTGGCATGCAGCATTCATTACAGGATATTGGAGTGAGGAGTGTCCTGGAGTTGCAGAAAGGAGTTATGGAGGGGAAGGTTAGGTTTGAGGCTGGGACTGCGAGTGCACAGCTTGAAGGTAGTTGTACATGGTTTGAATTCTTATACAAAGAGGTTGTTTGCTTCGTAAGTTGGATGGTTGGGAGTTGGTGAAGTGTTTGATTTTTATATTGCTAATCTCTCTGTCTCCCTGTTGCCTGTTGTTTTACTTTACTTCATTTCCTGGAGAAATCCATGTCGATGATACTGTAGGTGGACCCTTGCTCACATTTGTGGAGGAATCTAAGCAACTTGGGCTTGTGTGTGAGCTTGGGAATAATATGAGCAATGAACATTGAGCATTGAGCATATATCCTTCCTTTCAGTGGTGAGGGTGTTTTTCTTGAGATAAACTTGGCTCCCTTTCTGCCTTATTCTCTTTCGAGTTTTTCTTACAGTAACCCTCTTCATCATCATTCTTCTTGTTAGGTTTCACGTTTCATTTCTCATAACATTCTTGCTGAGTATGACCAACAACAGACTATACTGCACATGTCACTGCTTCTGTTCGGATGCATAGCTTACACTTTGGCTTTCTTTGGAGCACTCAACCAGAGTCTGCAGGGAGTTCTACCTAGTAGAAATATGAAAAATACAGAATACTTGCATGTAAAAATCAGATAATATAGAAAAGGCAGGCTCAAGATGAATAAGTTATTGTGATGAAGGATCAGAGGATTTCTCTTCAATTTAACTGAGAAATCCATCTCTCATATGAACATTGTGATCAAGGCTATAGTACTATGAAAGTATCCTGGAGCTCAAACTGTATTTTTTCCTCCAAAAGTTCCTGTTCTGATCAGTTCCAAGCAGATCAAAGAATGAATGGTGACACACCTGAACAATGGTGAGTAGCTCATCCATGCAGTGTAAGTTGATCTTTGGTTCCACTCTCGACTTCAAGAATCCAGTGCCAGGGGCAGCTTTCACTGCTGGGCAGTCATCATGTATCTTCAAATCTATAACCAGCTCATGGACACTGACAATGCTAGGTCAACATTTGGGCTGGAGAGCACAACATTTGACAATCAAGTTCCATGCCTGATCATTGATTGCATTGCAATCTTGCTTAATGTCATCATCCCAATCATACTCATCTCTCTCTTTGTCATTGTCATCGATAGAACCAGGTTACTTGGGGAGTTCCTTCCAGGACAAAGCAGCAAATATCTGGACATCTGATGAGTATTGGTAGTATGGAGACTTCCACAATAGAGTCTGAAGAACAGAGGTTAGAAGATGCTATGCTCAGAAAGAGAAGAAGCTGAACCTTATAGAAGAAACAGCCAAGTGACCATATATCAAACCCTTTTGTTGGCTTCTTATCTCCTAAGATGGCCTCTGGCACTGTAAAGCAGAGGGTAGTTGAAGAAAGGTTTCCAGAAAAAGCTGTAGCTATGTTAACATGAGAAGTGCCAAAATCAGTAATCAGGCTGTGGCCCTTGGCTGAGATTAGGACATTTTGCTACCAGTATAGATCAATAATTGGTTAATGGAGTGGAGGCCTATAATTACACCTACTCCTTTGAGATCGCCATGTATGATCCCCAAACCATGTAGGTACTGCAGACCATTGATGACATCAAGTATCTGGGGGTAGACATTTGAGTTTGAGTGTGAGTGATGGTTATATCAACTACTCACCAAAGGAAGCCAAGATTTCTGGGGAAGCCATGCTGCATAGTCTTTCATGTTCCCATTCTTCATGAACAGGGATATGAGGCAAGGCTGAGAAGAGTCAATTTGGCCCTCAAGAAACACCCCGAGGAATGGTAACACATTGGAGTGCAATGAATGAGCTCAGAGTATGACCTCCTTGATCCATGACTGTAGGTACCATTAGTGTTGTATATGTGATACAAGCTGCAGACATACTGTTAAGGCACCAGTGTTGAGCTGCTTCATCAATTTAATACACATACTCAGATCAATCCCTTAGTACATGGTCCCATACCCTCCTTGGGCAATAAATTTATGAGGATCATATTTGATCCCCTTGAGTTCATAGCATTGAGGGAAGATGAGGGTGGAGGATGTAATCCTGGATAGAATTGTGAGCACACAATTTCAATCCTCAGAAATTGAGAGGCATTCTTTGAGAGCTTTGAGTGGAGCAAATTAAATGACAATCACAGCCAGATCAATACACTCAAACTTACCTGGTCCAAAAGGTTGACTATAGTTTGGATATCATTGTGCTCGAGTTCCACTATTGTTGCAGCCACATCTTTGGTATGGTTCTCAATGAGCTCAGATAGCGGACCATAAAGGACCTCAGCCTAAACTACAGTGCTAACTTGATCCAACAGGTAGAAGCAACAATTGTTCAGCTTGCCTGGACTTGGTTCAGAGCAATCTCTGCATGATCTATGTCAAATCCAGGATGAGACCTCAAGGCTTGGACTTTGGGAATAGGTAAGGGCATTGCCAGGGGACAACAATCTTCTTCTAGTTCCATGTTGGCAAGCATTTCTTGAAGCTGAGACCAATTGGGTCGATCTTCTGGTTCTTGCGCACAGCACTTCACAATGAGTTCCCAAGCCTTGTCATCAATTTCATCGATTTCAGCATCTGTGCGATCAGGCCATATCAAATGCTCATCTCTGAAGTACACTTCTTCATCAACCTGCTTGTTGGGAACTTGATAAAATAGGAGCCTTTGGGAAAGCACCTTTCAAAGTTTTTTAACAGTGTGGCCATCAGAAATCTGCAGAAAGAGGATACCTGATAGGAAAGACAGCCAAATGACCAGATAAGCCCCTCTGCTGAGCCTGAGTCTGATAGGCAGAGGAAATGGTAAATGTAAGTGTTCTATGAATTGTGAATCTTCTCCTGAAAAAAGGTGTAATTCATTCTGAACAATAAAATGAGTGCTTGACCTCTATCAGAAATTACAACTCCATTCTAATAGAATCATTTAATGAATTAGCAAAAACAGAAAATACCTGCCAGACATACAGTAAGGATGCCTTGCCCTTGCCAGTCTGTGATATTCTGGAAGTAAGTTAGGCCGCTAACCACATCAGAAATCTAAAATCCTGATGAATATTTGAAGTCAAATATAGGGGACAGATCATGGCATACCAAGAGCATTCGAGATTTCTGGGATTCTGGGGAAGAGTGGGTGCATAATCTTCCAAGGTTCCATTCTTCAGATGTGGCAGTACTATGCAAAACTGGGGAGACTCCATCAGGTTTTCATGAAACACTCCATAAAATGGTAAGATATTTGGATGTGACATGTTAGCCCAGAGGGCCAGATTCCTGACAGTCATCTAAGACATTATTCAACATTGAGCATATGAGTTGATCTTCAAATGTTCACATACCCCTGTATAACTGGGTTTTACAATGCAGATGCAGACTCTCAACATGTGTCCTTCATATAACTTTGGCCTAGGATATTCTGAGATGAGTCAAGTAGGGTCATATTGTATGCTGCTGGCTCTATAATACTGAGGGAAAATATGTGTGGATTCCATTATATCTTCAAGTAGCTGCTCTGTGAGATTGGACCTGGGAAGATAGGGAAGATCTTTTACAGCCTTCGACAACACTGGATAAGACGCTAAACCAAAAAAAATCCACAAAGGCTCACCAATTCAATCAAGTCTACTAAGGTCTGAGTGTCATCACGGTCAAGCTTCTTTGCCACTACCTGAGCAGTGTTAAGGGCTTTAGAATTGCAAACAAGCCAGAATAGGGTGTCACGCAAGTGCTTCAGGACCTGCTGAGAAGCTGCCTGATGGGAACTGAGAACTTGTGAAAGGATGGTTTTGGTGAGCTCGACATCAATTACACAGAACTTAGTAGCTTCAGGTTCAATTATTGACTCTGGGTTTGGCTTGGGACAAACATCTTCAATGTGCATATGTGATAGCATCTCCTGAAATTTTAAAGAAGTTGGGTGATCAACGGCTGTGTATTCCCAACACATCATAAGTAAGTCCCACATCATGTTGTTAATCACACCACTGCCCCATGTGTCCTGACCAGGTTGGGCTGGTTTGTCCCCTTGGGTGACAGCTGAATTGGCTTTGATATCGCTCAAACACTGACAGAAGGGTACTTTCCCAGAGAGCACCTGAGTCACACTTTAGCCAGTATGCTACAGTTGCAACTCAAGTTACAAAGTATATATCTTGTGACCTAGGCAACCAAACACCCATATATCAGTTGCCTTTGTATGTCAACTGTCCTCCAACAACAATTCTGGTGCAGAATAGTGAATCAACAGTACACTTGAATCTTCCTCCTCAGATGTGATGTTGAGATCAGTGATCAATGCTCTACCCTCAACTGATACCAAGACAGTCTTCTGTTAAATGAGGTTTGATTGGGAACCAGGCAGGAAAGGAATAAAAGGCATGTACAGGACCAAGTCCACCATAGATGATGTTGAGTTGGTGCAAGTGACACAAACCATCCACTATGTCCAAGATCTAGGGAAGATGCCAAGTTCAATCATGAAGACTGTCAGAGTTTACATACCAGGGGTAAGTGCAGATCACTTTTGAAACTCTGTGTGTGATCACAAATCTTGACAGTGGAAGTAGATAGAGATATAAAGAACAGATGATCTTCACTTTCAAGAAACATGGCATACAATGGTAGAATGTTTGGGTGGGATAAATGAGCCCATTCAATGAATTTCTCATGGCATATCTGCAGATATTCAGTTATTGCCCTGATAGTATTGTTAGGTATTCACTCACCACTGAGGTGTCGTCCTGAATCTGCCTGACAACTTTGATACATGCTGAGGCATCCCTACCAGTAGCAATGTACTTGGACCTGATGGTACAATTTTGAGCAAAGACATGGGCAGATGATGCAATCTTGATAAGAACAAACCAAGCCCGGGCATAGCACTGGGAGAGTATCTTGCTTTTGTTGAGGGTCTTCCGAAGAGTTAAGTATTTGGAAGAAATGCATGGGAAGATAGGACTCATGGCACTTAGAACATCTACTAACAGCTGTTGTTCCTTGGTGTTCAAATCTCTTACCTTATCAATAACTTCTTTTACATGACTTTCTGAATTGATTTGTGAGATCAATTGTTGCAGAGGCCAGGGACATTGGGTGAGCTGTCAGCAACAGCATGAGAAGCCATCTCCTGCACTAAGGCTGCAAGGAGGGGGAGGCAAAGAATCAGATAGACCCATTCAGAAGATGAGGATATCTGTGTTTATCTTAGATGCTGAGAGGACCAATATGGGTTAGATAGAAGCTATATAATGATTCCAGATTCCAAAATGAGGAGTGCTCAGAACATCGAACAGGAATAGAACCATCCCCATATGCCATATTGTGAAGATAGTCTCCTATAGTCAGACTAAACTATGTTGTCTTTTGTGATTGGGTGGGACAACATATGTATAGTCTGATTTCAGATATGTGTTGGAAGGGGGGCTACCTGGGTTTCCTGTCCATTTTCACCATATAAGGAGATTTTCCCATCAGCTGGCACAGAGCCCATTGACCAAACAAAGTGTGAGAAAGCACGTGATGAGGCATGCCTCCTTAAATAGCTAATGGGACACTCAATCATAAGCATACATTGTGTCATGTTATCTTCTTGTCAACATGAACCAGAGCCAGTTCACGGGCCATTTTTGTCTTACTACATTATGATCTACTGCACCGCTACACACAGGTCTTGCCAATATCCCCCCAAGAGTCCCAGTCACTTCCACATCTACTCCCTTGAACTCAGTCAGCCCTCAGTCATCTCTTGGTAATTTGATGAATGGAAAAACCTCCTGTAAATGAAAAGAGAATGAGCCATTGCCTTGTCCTACATGTAAACATTCACACCACGAGCCTGAACCCGAGCCCGAGCCTCCAAAGAAAACACCTGACCAGAAGCTCAAAGCTATTTTTGCAGCTATAACAAAACAACACTGGAGCCTCAGCAAATTCCTGTACCATGCATTCCTGATGACGGACCGATATGGAAATCGAATTTCTCATGATCAGTCTAACAGCATGTATGTTGCTCAATTTCTGAATGGGAATTCAAAGTACAAAGTCGGCGATATCTTGGAGCTATGGTATTTGAGCCCAGATGGAAGAAGTTGCGAGAAGAAGGAGCTATTTTCTGTGATGATACCCTATACCAAAATCAGTTCATCAAGGGCAGTTCTGACCTCTTTTGCTGCACAAGTTGTCAAGAAACATCTTATCAAAGAAGCCACTCACACAGTCAACTCAAAAAGTGGTCTTCATGCAAGTTCTCATGTGATGGTGAACCATCCTATGAAATGGGCTGACATCGGGCAAGCAACTGTGGAATATGTCAGCTCTTTGCTACAAGAACTACAGCTCCTTACCTGGCATTATCTTTTGTGCATCACTGGTGCAGATGGAGAGAGGAGAGATTGATGCCCACCAGAAATTGTGAGTAGCATATTTACTGGCCAATAATTTCATCAACAACAGTCACTTCCAGGTTGTACTGCATGTCTTATCTGCTCTCAACTTCACCCGAAATCAAGAAGCTTGACTACTCAACCTTGCACAGGGTCTTCTGTACTTCTCATACTCAGCTCCTGCCGACCTAATTGCCTATGGGTGTCGCATTGGCGAAATTCCATCCTACACCACTATTTATAATGCACTCAATGGTCTCAACAATTATGAAGCATCAATCATCCAGACAGTTGGACGAGACACCTCACAAATGGGATTTCTTCAGTTTGACAATGTCCAGAACTACTCTTGTCAATGTGATGTTTGGATTGGGTGCACAAATCAGATGAATATTGGAATTGCAGCCATGTATTGTGAGCTGGAAGGAGTTGATGTGACAGCAGCTGATCTCGATGACTGACGTCAACGAATATCACAGAACCAATGTTCATCCCTTATTGCTGATTGTCTCCTTGGTTTTATTGACCAATCACACCTTGATACTATCTTTTCTCTCCACTGGCTACAGACTCTCATGCACTATGTCCCAGAGCTCTCCCATCTTTTGGGTCAGGTATTGGCTTTGTTCCATAATGCTGCTAAGCTCCCCCTACCACCCAAGGCCAGTCGTGTCCACCCTCTTGCAACCAGTGGCAAAAATGAAACAGTTACCACTGAACTTAAGAATGCCCTGATGGATTTTCTTGAGCAGTTGGGCCATACTGAGACCAGTTATGACCACCACCTTTTCCTTGCTGGTGGCAATGGCCTTACATTCCAGAAACTTCTTGAACTGACATGCTATCTGCAATTTCATGGTGACAGCTTTCAGAGCCTTGAGATTCTGGAGCCAGTTCTCTCGTTGTGGCATATGGAGTGGACACATGTCAGCCAGATCTATGAAACCCATGGGGACTCAATTATAAGTCTTGACCCCTCATCAATTGGCCATAGTGCTGCCAAAATCAAATGGACTGCCCCCCTAATCTCAAAAAAGTTGACTATGCCTCAGGGGTTGAACTCCTATATCTTATATTGGATGCTTGGATGCTTGACTGTTGGAAGTGAGTTGATAGTGCAGTTGGTAGCACTCTTCTGAATATCTGAGTATGTTTTTTAAAACCCTTGATAGGAATTATTTCCACTGCAAAGATCTTTTTGAATATATGAAGACTGAGCCTCTAAAAATACACTCTCTACACTATCTAGCCTCTTCACAGTGTCCTGACAACTCCATCATGCTTATTCATCCACATGAGCAATTTATGGAAGCCTAGGCAATCCCAAGTCAGCTATAGCATGGTCAACTTTTGTTCAACCAGATACCCCATGGAGTCCACTGCCTTGATTGAAACCAACATTGAATGTCCATGCTGAAGGAGATCAAGTACTTGCAAACTTAATTACACTCATGTGTGACATCCTTTTATCTAAAGAGCTTGCTTATGCAGTTGCTGAGGGTGATCCAGGCTGAGTTTATGAGATCTTGAAGGTAGCTTTGACCTATTTGTTACATGACAATTCTACTCATTGCCACTGCTCAGTACCTACTGTTTTTGTTTGCAGGTTCTTCACATATGAAGTACTGCACATATCTCCTTGAGTGGGTCTATCACCTTGAACTTGAATCAAGTACCCAACTCCAGGACATAGTTCTTCACTCCATCTTGGTGAACCTTTCTGGAAAGCCTGGCTCATCTATGGCTGCTGATATCATGCAAGAGTACTTCAATTGACTTCTCAAAACAACTGTTGAAAAGAAAGGTCTTGAATATAATGCACATTTTATTCAAAACATCATCTTGCAAAATCTCCATTACTTTGCTCATATTAAGCTTGACCTTCATGAAAGAATTGGTCTAGAAAAGTGAAGCAGAAAATATACATGACCTCATCTTTGACCTGAACTTCAAATACTCCTTGATCTCTACCATGACCATGAGCTCCACCTATGCTGAGCAGGTCATGTGATTTCAGACTGCAATTAGGACTTATTCCAGCTTGGCTTCATAAAACTTCAAAATGGATGTCTAAAGAAGTGGATTTTTAAAACTACTGTGAATCATGGTTTGGAAAATGTGAGTGGGGAGACACTGAGAGAGACATCATTAGATCAAGTTATCCTTCTCAATGACACTGAACTAGATGAGACCTCACAAAATATTGATGAATTTGTTTGCCTACTGACTTTCAGTATTGTAGTAGATGGTGAGCTCTGTATTAATTGAGTTGATAGTCTAGTGGAACATCAAGAATCAACAACAGCATTCTTAGTGAGTACTATCACTACTAGAATCTCTGTTTATGACTTGTATTGACTCATCTCTAATAGGTATAATTAGCATGAGACAATTACTGTTATAGATGCTTATTGGCAGGACCTCAGATGTCAATGGACTCTGAGTACCTATTCTAACCTGGTTGGCTGGTCTTGGCATATGCTACCTCATATATCTGAGTGAGTTAGGACACAGACTGCATAAGTTCTATTTCAAAGGAATTATGGAAGAAGTCCTCCATGTCTTCACTTTTGCTTGCATCTTGACTCCAGGTTGTCTGCAAGATACCCAAGTAACTTTGCTATACAAGAGAGCTACTCTCAAAAGCACCAATCAGTTTGAGGAGCAGAAATAGACTGTACTTATATTGGAGGTGAAGTGGCTGATCACAGATCAGTCCTTCTGTAAGATGTCTTGATGGAGTTCCATTATTCAGAGATTAACAATCTACAGGTATGATCTTCCTAGTAAAGACAATGGAAGTCTTCTCATAAGAAGGAGGTCATTGACTTCAGAACAAGTAATGCAGACAAATAACTGAAGAAGATGGAAGCTAAAGCTTTCATGTATGCCTCTTTGCTATTTATATACTACTTATAGTATACAAATAATTTTTCTATCTAATTCATATCTAGTGAATAGGAGAACAGTAGTATCTAAGTCAAATCATGACTCATCTAGTGATAGGAAGGGAGTAATAGTTCTAGCTAACTACTTGGTCAATTATTCAGTAGCTAGGAGTTAAGAGAGTCAGAAGTAAGTCTGTTATAGTGATGCTGGATTATTTGTAATCAAGTATGTTAGATTGTTCTCTACAGGAAGCCTAACAAAGGAGACTCTTTATGTTAGTATGTTCCAAGTTACAAATAACTTGTAGGTACTCAATCTATTAATAGACAAGGTCTATCAATGGATCAAGGGTCTACTAACTCCTCAAGAGATTCTACTCCACAAGTATTAAGAACAGTAATATAGAACTCAGATCAAAGTTCTATATCAAGAGTGACTTAATTAATAAGCTAGAGAGTAACACTTTACAACTTAATCACTTTTAGACTTTAGTTGAGTAAGAGACTCTATTCTCAAGGCTCCATCTAACCAAGTAGAAATAATGGTTTCTCCTTGTCGGTTGAGCTCGCTTATATACTACTCATACATATTTGTTTCTACTATATAGATGACTACAGTAGTACATAAGTAGAACATTGTAGAACCTTCTATGGTGCAGATCACCTAAAGACCACTACTTTTGTGCAAACTGGATTAAGTCTCTCATATTGAGTCAGAATTCTTAGTTTTATGTGCAAACTGCATAACTTAGCAACCTGAGTAGAATGTCCAAAGGGATTTTTATTTGAGCCAGAATTGACAGAGTTCATATCTTGTATTTGTGTGACAATGACCAGATTACATAACCAACTCTTATTTTGGAAGGTGCTTTCCATATTGGGTTAATCTAATCTAATCAAATACCCCTGCTATATTATCTGAAATTCATCGATGAGACATGTATTTGCGTGAACTGAATGCTCAAACCTGAAATTGAGCATCACGAGCTGAAAGAACATCACAATAAGCATCAACCCAGCAGAAAAAGTGAGCATACCATTTTCAGATGAGGATAGTGTCCACTGAAGCCAATGTAAGAGGCATTTTTTGTTGGAGTGTTGTGAATGTATAATCACAATGCTCATGAAGCCACTGCTTGACACACCTCCAGAAATACTCAATCATGTTGAGTTCACAGTGAAGTTTTGGAATTGCCAGACAAATATGTCCAGCCTCCTCAATCACTTCTTCCACCAGAGACTTCTGTGACAAAAAATTGGGTTGGAGTTCAATGATCCGTCGTGCACAACACTCAGTACCATCTTTGGGGCACTTTTCACACTGCATTACCAATCCTGGCATTGTTAGACACTCTGCCTGTCCACCCTGTCTCATTGTTTTCCCATGCCATTCTCACGTGTGAAGTTTCAAGTAGTTGTTTGAGAATTTTGATCTCTTTGGAGTCTGACACCTGAGCTGATGATTGGAGATGACGAAATCTTCGAGTATTCACAGCTGAGCACAACCTCCAGCCCTTTTGACAACCCATGGATTAGAAAGAATGGAAAGCTATTTCATTAAAAAATTGTCCACACATTAATTCATGAGGTTACAAGTTGAACCAAATACAGTCAACTCTGTCTTAACTGATAGTGAATGGGAAAGCCCTTGAGCTATCAGTTTTTGCTATTATCAGTTATGAAAAAGAATCATTTATTATGTAATGTTTTTTGAACATGCATAAGATAGGTGCCTGTAAAAGCACATGCAGAAATCACAAATTTCAAGTCACCAAAGCCTAAAGAGGATGGAAGAAATCAGTAATAGTTGTATCCCTAAGTTTTTTTGAAGCTTCTGAGCGAAGCTTCTTGTCAAGAGGCTTCAGTGACAGCTTGAGCCTTTGATATAGCTTGAAATCATCATCAGCCATGAGATAATTTTGGATCATCTGAGCTTTTTGCACCTGTTTAAGAGTTGGAACAGGAAGCTTTCTGACAGTTTCCAGCTCCTCCTTGCTTAGTCCCTCAAGCTTCTTTTCCTTCCCAGGGGCCACTGCAAGCTTATTGAACACTTGATATTCCATCACAAGATTTCCATCATTGTCAAGCCATTTTTCATCTTCATCAGAGATCTTCTCCTTCCATGTAAGGCAGGCAGTCAACTTATCATGTCGCTCCTTGTCACATTGTTCAAGCAACTGCAAACCCTTCTTGAGTATTTCCAGTGAGATGCAGGCGGGGATTTTCATGACGTGCTCAGTTATGTTGGTTGGGTAGACAAAATTTTTTTGACATTATTCACTAGAAACTACTTAATATAATCTATGAAATTTTGACTTTTGGAGCTTGTCGGAAATTATATTTGTCTTTTTCAGCTGGGCGCCCATTGGGTGCTATCAGTTTTACTTTTGACAGAGTTATCAGTTTTGGGGTCGAAATCCCCCTTTCCCAACTTGGTTTTGCTCTCAGGCTATCAGATTTGACAGAGTATCAGTTATGACAGCTATCAGTTATAACAGAGTTGACTGTATGAACTGAAGAGTGCATGGCCCAATGAATTTTTAATTTTTAATTTAATTTAATTTAATTTAATTTATTTTCAGTCCTTGTCCCAGCCAAGATGGCCACTGCACAAAAGTAGTGGTCTTTAG